>CAUYLG010003774.1:67500-168879 GCA_963573385.1 Cacajao melanocephalus
TATCTCCCTTTTATAATAATAGCAATCATTTTCATCAAGTACCTGATGCAGGCAACACTGGTATAAAACCTTGGTATTCTATAACATTACTTTGCAAAATCAGGCAAGAGTTTAAATGCAAACATAATCTCATCTTTATCATACTCAGCTCATGGAAGTATTTAGAATTGTGTACTATGGATGCCAATGTCATTTTAGAATATTATTATGCTTTTACCCTAATTTTTGTATAGCTGATATAAATTCTTAAAGAAAGTGAAGCCAATCCTTTGATGAACAATGAAACGAGGGATACAAAAGGCTTTATGGAATTCTATTCTTCATCTCCTTAGCTCCTGCTGTTAAAACCCCATTTATGGAATGCATTATATTTCAAACACACAATTAGAATATTGTCTTCAGTGATGCAGAAGGCAGTACAGGTGGGTAGGCAGGTGTGAGAAAGTAAAGTTTGTGAGCTATATTCCTATTAAAATTATTCCTATTATTTATTGTCTTCATCAATCTTATGACATATTTCATTCGTATTAAACACTCAGGACTTGGCAAATGCTTAATTGCTAGCCCAAGGCAAGTGACTTCAAGCTAGCTAGGCATATAGAAGTTCAGTTTACCCTGTTGAGAAACTAATGGTTAAGTTGTAAATCATTGCCAGAGTTATTTGCATCCTATTCTTTTTAGCTTAACTGTTAGTTGATGATAAACTTTAATAAGCTTGTCTCCAAAAGTGGTTTGATTTCACTTGTGTTCAGAAGCAATTCATATATAGCATTAGAGAAACATGTAAAGTTTAAAATTATTTTCTTATTTTTAAAATATGTTAGATCTTATTTGTTATGGGATGAAATCAAATTGAAGCTATTTAAAAATGTCATCGACTTAATACTTGGGATTAATGGGAAAGAAATTCATATATGTCAATTTTGAGTAATATCTAGTGTTGGCCATTGGCTATTGGGATAACCAATCTCTAAAAATAGTTTAGCTAATTTTTTTCATTTAAATTTGGAAGGGCAGTCCTCTTCATCCTTGCATACTGTATGACTAAGTGATGTTATTATTGGAAAATCAGTCACATATTAGAAAGAGAAAGGGTAACTGAAACTGGAAACCAAAACCGGTTTTTAGTTTCTACAATTAGTTCATTTTCTGCATTTAGAAAATTCATGTGTGTTTAATTTCTAATTTCTCAGTTCTTCCACAGCACTCTGTGCATTTGTGGACTTTTTGGTCTCTAATATGAAGACAAAAATTTTGGAACTAGTGGCCAATGAATGCTAGCCTATACAGTTATATTCTCTAACACAGAGTAAACTGTCTCTTTTCTTAACAAGACTACTGTATACAGATGGGAATTTTTCCCAGTCTGACTGGCTTGCTCATGTATACACTGCAAATTGTGAATGTCTTAAGGACTACAAAAAGAGTGCTTCTTTCTGGTGTAAGTTGAGATAGTCTACTCCTGTGGACTTTGAAGGCCCTTGTTTTCTCTAGTGAAAATAAGGAATTCCGGTGACATAAGGGGCTACCTCACAACAGGTAGCCATATTGCCTCTGGCTTTGGCCTAATGGAGATGAAATGAGTTTTGGTCAGATATGCATACTTCCTCCTCTGTCAGAACTGAAACTTCCTTTTATCAATTCAGTTATTAAAACAACCCAAGCGGTCTCCCTCTCACAGCAATTATCCTACCACATACTTTTCCAAGAAAATGAAAGTCAATAGCCACTCACTGATCAATCTATATTTTATGGTTTCTGTCTGCATTTTTCTATTGAAACAGCTCTCACCTGAGTCCCTAATGACCCCCTTGATATTAAATCAAGCATTATTTTCATAGCTGTAGTAAAAAGGAGAGACTTCCTGAGTGCTAAGTTTGATGTTACATGTACTAGCTATGTGACCTTGAGAACTTACTTCACCTCTCAGCTCCTCCATCTCCTTACATACAAAATTGTGAGACTATTAGCATTCATGTTTTAAGGTTGCTGTGAGTATTAAATAAACTAATCCATATTAAGCACTAAGGAAGTACTTGGCAACTTGTAAGCATTAAATAGGGGTTATTTTTAATTGTTAATGTGTTGACTTTATCAGCATTCTGTACTGATCACTCTGCTTCTTAAAACATTCTTTTCTCCTTACTTCATATCAAGTCAATTCAATATCACAAAAGTCTCCTGACTGCTTTCCACATCTATACACATTTACTGAAGTGCAGACTACCATTATCTTTGGCGTGGTTATAACAGGCTTATGTGTGTATATCCACACTGCTGTACCATTTAGACAAGGTGCTCTTGCTGTCATGCAAATCTGATTATTCATTGCTTTATTTAAAACTATTCAAAGTTTTTCAACTAGTTTTACAATAACGCTAAATTTCTTAAAGTGGCCCCCCAATGGTCAGACCCAGATCTGTATGTATTTGGCCTCTTTTCACAGCGAGCTTACTCCTTTCTCTCATCTCTAGTCACAGTAAACATTCTTTTAGTCCTTTTTGATGACCATCTTTCCTTCCACCAATATGTCTGAAATGCTTTTATCTCCCTTCTTTGACTAAATGACCCTTACTCATCCTTCAGACCTTAACTCAATTATCAGTTTTAGAAAGGTTTTCTGTGACCTTCCTGTCTATTCCAGATTCTACCACTAAATGCACTGAGGAAAACGTGATTTTCTTTTATTAGCTATCATATTTGCAAGTTTATATTTTATTTCTGTGATTTTTAAAGTCATATTTGTTTATCTTCATGAGAGTATAAGGCCCACGGGAGCAGAGGTGTTGAATTTTGATCTTTACCATATGCTAGAGTCTAGCACCATGGTGAATTGATGAATTTATTGTGCCCTTTGTCATTGAATTTACTAAATGATAGGCTGAGTTCCGCAAATGTTAGATCATTTCCTTTTATACATATGTCACATTCCACCTTGCAGAAACTCTGTGTACACCCAGCTTATTTCCTATGCCAAATGTAAACTATTTGAAGGTAAATATTGTTTTTTTTTTTAACATTTGTGTCATGTATTTATTTCTTATTGCTGATATAACAAATTTCCATAAATTTGGTGGCTTTAAAAACAGAAATATCTTATATTTCTTGAGGTTAGAAGTCAGAAATGGGTTCCACTAGGCTGAAGTAAAGGGTTGTCAGGATTATGTTCCTTCCGAAAGCTCTAGGGAAGAACCCCCATCCTTGCCTTTTCCAGCTTCTAGAGGCTGCCCAGTTCCTTGCCTTGTGGTCCCCTTCCATCCTCAAAGACAGCAATGGCCATTTGAAACTTTCTCACATTGTATCATTCTGATACTCATGGCTCTGCCTGTTCTTTCACTTATCAGGACCCTTGTGATTACATTGAGCTCACCTGGATCATCCAGATGACCCTCCCTATCTCAAAGTCAGCTGATTAGCAAGCTTAATTTCATCTGCATCCTTAATTCCCTCGTTATAGTTCAGGGAATTATGAAGTGTCATTTGTGGGTTATTATTCCATCTACTACAGACCTCCATATCACTTTACATAGTATTTTACATAGAGTAGATGATCCAGAAATATTTAACATAAAATGTAATCTACAAGGAAATTTGAAATCATATAATCATTAAGTCATGTAACATTGAGACTTAGAATGTAGCTTAGTGGCTAATTAGATCTTCATTTTATAGATAAGGGAAGAGAGGAGAGTTGAGAAAGTATTCTATGTTACATGTTTCATGAATGGCAAAAGCCAGATGCCTCATGAACCTTTTAGTCCCTAGCCTAGGAGTCTTTTGTATAGTTCATTAATGAAGGTTGGGAAGAATATGTGACAACTCATTGTAGCTCATAAGTTTTGACTTCAAGCTCAATTACCTTTAAAATTTTCAATAAAATAGAAAAATATTTTCCTTACAGGCCACATTGCTGGACAGGTAAAGAAAAAGAGAAGACATTAACTTATAATTAGAGGAATTTAAGTGGCATATAATAACTATCCTCTTAAGACCTTTTGATACACAGACTAATGAGGGATTTATTACATATTTTTTTATAAAAGTGTTTCAAGGATTATTATAATTTTAATTTTTTTAATTATTATATGTAAACATGTATTATTCACAAGGAGTTTAGACAACATTAACAATGTTTATATTTGCCAACAGGCAGAGTAATTATTTAGAATTGATGTCAAATACAAAACAAAATTGGGCGTTTTTAAAGAGATATAAGAGAGTATTGTGTAAGTAAAATGGAACTAGATCTTGATGAGAATTATTGTTCAGCCACTTAACCACCATTTATTCAACTCTACATTGGACATAAAATTATCTGCTTCAAAGGGTGTTATGCTTATGAAATAGATTGTTGCACATAGAAACTGCAATAAAATGCTTAGCTTATGTACGTCACCAAAACATTTTTAGTTTCCCTTCTTTCTCTTTCCACATCTAAAGATGAATAATTGTTAATTCAAATCAGTATAAATAATTGAGGATTTTAAAATGTAATTACATATTTGATGTATAGTATGTATTTTTCACTTTTATCTCTTTTAACTTCCAAATGATGAAGTAATATGAAATAATGGAATCAGACAAATCTGGATTTGTATCCTGGTTCCTTCATTTTCTACTCAAATAATTTAGTTTATACATCTCATTTGCAAAATTTCTTATGGAAGTTATTGTGAAAATAGACAAAATAATCCATAAATAGTTCTTAGTTCTCTCTTATTTTTATACTACAGTACCTGGCATCTTCCCACTCCTCTGATTTTCTATTCTTGCTGTTCTAATGCGTCTGCTTTCTCCTGAATAATTCTGAGAGTTTCCCAAAGGACTGCTTCTACTTCTGATTGTCCCTCCCTCCAATTATACATAGGTTGGATGTATGTTTTCCAAGCATGGTCCTGACCATGTGATTGCTCTGTCCTCAAATATTTTATACTCCCACTATCAACCAAATACATTTGTAGATTAATTTTGAAGTGTCAGCCCAACTCCACCATCATCTCAGAGAAATTCTCCCTCAGAAATGAACCTAGGCATAGAATACTCACACAAGTTGAAACTGGGAAGTTTCCTCCTAATGGAATTTGACATTGAGATGGAAACACACTGGTCATGTTCTTATGCTAGAGATGACAGATTAAAACATTGATGAGTGGAGCCAGTGGTTTGTGAGGTACACCTGCAAACTGAAAATAAATTCCCTCTTTTGCTTATGATAATTGGGTTCACTTTAGTTACTTCAAACTGAAAATGACTAAGACAGTGATAAACCAGATACTAAAATATTATGGATTTTTTTAATACTTTCTTTGTGTCGATCATGTGTTCTATTTTGAGGCCTCTTGCTTCCTTGTTTCTGTACTTTGGCAATTGTAGTTCCTTGTCCAGAAAGTTATTTTTTTGGTTCTAAATATCTCTAAATATAAATATAACCTCTTTTTAATCCTTTTCTAATATGATAAAACGTTTTTCAAGTGAGAGAACATACCTTCTTCTTTTAAGCCTCCATAACCTATGTTTTTATGACTCTATATTATTCTTATCTTTATTTTTGGTTCTCCCCATTGTTTTCACATTTATCTTTATAAGACAACTTAATCCTTCTTTGTTCTGAAAAGAAACAAAAAAATGATAGCTTTATCATTCATAAAATTTACTAAAATTTTATATCATGTCATATGACTTAATTGACTATGAATTCCTTGAATATATATACCATATATTATTCATTTGATATTGTCAAATAATGATGCATAGAATAGTGTTTTATGCATTATAAATATTTAGAAAGTGTACAACTGTTCATTTAAATAATATCCATAAGAACCTTTATGGCTTTGAAATGCAAATATAAATTATTTCATTACATTTATGACTAATATGTAAATAAAAGAGGCTAATTCCCTGCTTTAAAGTTATTAGGTTCAGGCATAAATAATTTTATACAAATTTGTATCATTCTGTATTTACTACCTAGGAAGCTCTCATGCTTGGTGCTTTAGTGACTAGTGGCTAGTTCTTAAAGAGATGTGACAATGAAAATATAACTTCTCCTAAGGCTTCTGTATTAGTCAGTGTTCTCCAGAGAAACAGAACCAATAGGAGAGAGATAGATTAGATAGATGATAGATAAATAGGTAGGTAGATAGGTAGGTAGGTAGGTAGGTAGATAGATAGAGAGATAGAGAGATAGACTAGAGGAGATTTGTTAGGATAATTGATTCACACAATTATGGAGGCTAAGAAGTCCCACAATGGACTGTCTGCAAGCTAGAGATCATGGGATGCCAATAGCATAGCTCAGTCCAAGTCTGAAGGCCATGGAAAGTCAAATGGTGTAACACTCACTCTAAGGTCAAAGGTCTGAAAACTTAGGGGCCACTGGTGTAAGTTCCAAAGTCCAAAGGCCAGAGGTCCTGGAGTTCTGAGAAACAAGGGCAGGAGAAGATTGCTCTCCCAACGCGAAGAAAGAAAAAGAGCAAATTCTCCTTTCCTTTACCTTTTTGCTTTATCCAGGTTTTAGACTATTGGATGATGCTTGTTCACATCTGGTGAGGGCAGATCTTCCTTACTCAGTCCACTAATTTAAATGCCAATGTATTCCAGAAACATTCTCACAGACACACCTAGAAATAATGGTTTATCAATCATCTGGGTATCCCTTAACCTAGACAAGTTGACACTGAAAATTAACAACCACATCTCTTTCTCATCTAGTATCTCCCTATTTGAAGGAAAAATATTGCTCTTATTAACACCTGTTTAATGAATAAAATATAATTACAAAAATGGAGTTACCTTCTGTCTTAGATATTCATATGTGATACTGTAATACTCCCTTGTTATATCTTCTTTCCACTCCTTATGCTCCTATCCTATAGGATAGTCTCACATATTTATTGATCTTCTTAAAAGAGTATAATATCATAGCTAATTTTTATCCTTATAGAAAGAACAATTTATTAAAATTGGGATTTATTAAAATTGAGACGTTTTAAGAAAAAGAACCTGAAAATGTCTAAGAATTTTGTCATTATGTTTGTTTATTACTGACATATTACTTTTTGTCTGAGTACCACAAAAGTTCAACTAAAGAGTTTGTAACAAATTGTTTCAGTTGTTTCTTTCTGTGTCATCAAGTATCTCGAAATTTACCGGCTTAAACCAATGACCATTTCAATATTTCTTGATGGGCAGTGCTGAGCTGGGCAATTCTTCTGGTCTTATAGTGTTAACTAAAGTCACCTGGACATATTCAGCTGGCAGATGGGCTGGTCTAGAGGGTTTGGCATCTTATGAGGATCACTGAGAGGCTAACTTCAGCACCAGAGACCTCTCCAGTGTGATAGTGTCAAGAACTGTAAAGGCTCTGGGATTTTACACACCTTGTAAGTCAACTAGCCTGTATCAGTTCAGTTGATGTTAGTAGAAGACATTAAACTTGTAGATCACAAAAAATGACTTTAGTACTCATAACACAAGAAATGACATCAGCATAAGTATATCTGTATCCGTTGCCCATGCCTCCAAGCCCTATAGGGTAAGGCAGATCGTCCTAGGTAAATACCAGCACACACAGTGGATTGTATTCCAGGAAAGAAATCTCAGGCTTAGGTAACCTGAATCCCCATTTATACTGGTTGGTAATCATACCTGCCCTTTAGTCTTGAGGGAGCTATTTTCTGTATCTTTCAAGCAATAATAGATCAATATTTTCCAAAATGTGATGAGAAATCATGAACAGAAGAAATTCATACAAAACCATACCTAGTCACATCATAGCAAACTGCTGCAAATAAAAGATAAAAAAGAAAATCTATGACGATTGCCACACTGTCTTCCACCATGGTTGAACTAATTTATGTTCCTACCAACAGTGTAAAAGTGTTCCTATTTCTCCACATCCTCTCCAGCATCTGTTGTCTCCTGATTTTTTAATGATCGCCATTCTAAGTGGCGTGAGATGGTATCTCAATGTGGTTTTGATTTGCATTTCCCTAATGACCAGTGATGATGAGCTTTTTTTCATCTTTGTTGGCTGAATAAATGTTTGCTTTTGAGAAGTGTCTGTTCATATCCTTTGCCCACTTTTTGATGGGGTTGTTTTTTTCTTGTAAGTTTGTTTAAGTTCTTTGTAGATTCTGGATATTAGCCCTTTGTCAGATGGGTATTAGGAAGGGTTAACATTAGGAGAAATGCCTAATGTAGATAACGTGGGGGATAGATGCAGCAAACCACCATAACACATGTATACCTGCATAACAAACCTGCACATTCTGCACATGTACCCCAGAACTTAAAGTATAATTTACAAAAAGGAAAACAAAAAAGAAAATATTAAAAATAGTAAAAGAAAAAACATGCATTGTATTCATAAGAACAATATGATGTAAATGATATATGATATAAATTGTGGCTGAATTCTTACAAAAAAATAATTTTGGCTACAATAAAATGAAATGACATTTTGGAATACAGAAAATGTGCCATAAAATTTTATATCCAGTGAAAATAACCATCCAAAATGAGTTGAAATGAACATATTTTAAGATGAAAAATAGTGGAGAGAATTCATTCCCAGAAGACCTAAACTACATGGAATTCAAAAAGAGCTTCTTAAAGCTTATGGAAAATGATACTAGTTGGAAATTCAGAATGACTGGAACTAAATGAAGATCATTGGGAATGGCCAACATATGTGTAAATGTAGAAAACTACATATGCTGTCAACATAGAATGATACTTCAAGAAAACATATTGTAATATCAGCCATAATGAATAAATAATAAAGATACAAATAGGTAAAGAGAAAATAAAGTCATTAAAACAAAACACTAAAACTTACTAGGTTTATCTGAATTAAAGCAGGAATGAGGGACAGAAGAAAACAGTAGATGGAATTATTTTAAAAAACACAGAAAAAAAAATAGCTGACATATCCAAACACATAAATAATGATAGATGTCTATGGACAAGACACTCATATTAAAAGCATATATTTTTAGAATTTATTTGAAAATAAACTACAATTAAAGGCAGTCTACAAGCTATGTAATTAAACATACAGATAAGAAGGCTGAAAGCAAAGAGTGAAAAACGTATTATGCCACCTTTACAAAGGAGAAAATTAAGGTGACTTTATTAATATTAAACAAATCAAAGACAAGGGGTCTCTCAGAGATAATAAGATTGATTTTAAAATGATAAATGAACAAACTATCCAAAATACATAAAATAATTATTTTATATAAACGTAATAATAATTTATATTGCAGTGTTATACCGGTGATGTATAGCAGTATTTATACAGCAATATTATAATACCTGTATATAATAATACCTATATTATAAAATGTAACATAGGAGTCAAATAATTTTCAAATACATATGGAATGTTCACAGTAATATCCCACATATTGGGCCATAAAATTGGTCTCAATAAATTTCAAAGCTACATTAAAACCAGTAATAATAAAATATTTTAAAATACAGAAATAATTTAAAATTAATTAACATTTTCTAAATTACTGATGGGTCAAAGTAGTCAGAAGAGAAAATAGAAAATATTTTTAACTAAATTAACAATTAAAATGCAACATGTCAAAATAGATGTGATGTGACTAGTGCAATGCTTAAACAGAAGTTAAAGCTTTAATTGTTGATACTGGAAAAGAAAAAAGGCTTAAAATCAATAACAGCATTTTCCAATTTAAGAAGATAGCAAGTTGAATAAAGGAAATAGTAAGTATGAGAGCAGAAATTAATGGAATAAAAGAAGACAAGAAGCATACAAAATTAATAATACAAAAAGTTGGCTGTTTGCTAAGATAATAAAATTGGTAAACCCCTAGAAATAATGAATCAAAAGACAGAAAAGAGAAACTACTACTGGAAATGTAAACAGTCTTATACTAATAAACAACTTCATGCTCAAATTATTTTTCTCATGAATTTTATGAAATATTTAAGACATGAATAATACCAATCTTGCACAATCTACTCAACCAAAAAGGAGAGAAAACTTCCAAACTTGTTATATGGTGAGAATAAACCTGTTGTCAAAGCCAGGCAAAGATATCACAAGAAAACTATTCTAGTATCTTTCATGAACATTATCAGAAACATCTTAAGAAAATAAGAGCAATTCAAATTTAGCAAAATGTAAAATAATACATTATAATCAAGGGATGCTTATTATAAGAATATCTTAAGAATATTTTTATGTTTCTAGCTTTGTTTTTTTGTTCAAGTTTATATTAGCTATTTAGAGTCTTTAGCAATTGCATGCAAATTTTAGTATTGTTTTTTCTATTTCGGTGAAAGATACTATTGGAATTTTCATAGAAACTGCATTGAATCTGTAGATTGCATTGAGAATCATAAACATTTGACAATATTCATCCTTCTGACCCATGAACATGGACTATGTTTCCACTTGTGTCTTCAATTTTATTTGTCAGTTCTTTACAATTTTCAATGTATATATCTTTCATCACTTTGGTTACATTTATCCCTAAGCATTTTATTCTTTTTGATGCTACTGTAAATAATATTTTCTTGTTTTCTTTTGGACAGTTCATTGTTAGCATATGGAAACACAACTAATTTTTTGTGTTGATTTTGTATCTTGCAACATTACTGAATTCATTTACTAATTTTACCAGATTTTTGGTAGAGTCTTAGGGTTTTCTATATATAAGATAAGGTCATATGTAACAGAGACCATTTTACTTCTTTACCAATTTGGATTTTTTTTCCTTGCCTATTTGCTCTGGCTATGACTTCCAGTGCTATGTCAAACAGAAGTGGCAAGAGTGGGCATTCTTGTCTTGCTCCCGATCTTAAAGGAAACGAAACGTCATCACCTTTTTACTATTTAGCATGATGTTAGCTATGGGCTTGCAATAGCTGGGCTTTTTTTAAATTTAAGTACATTCCTTCTATACTTAATTTATTGAGAGTTTTTATTATGAAAGAATGTTGAATTTACTCAATGCTTTTTTTTTTGTATCTATTGAGATGATCATATGATTTTTTTTCTTCATTCTTTTAAAATGGTATATCATATTTATTGACTTGCATATGTTAAACCATTCTAGCATCCTAGGGATAAATCTCACTTGATCACAATGTCTGATCTTTTGAATATCCTGTTGAATTCCTGATTTCAAATTATAGTAATATAGTAATCAAAACAGTACACTACTGTCATGAACACAGACGCACAGACTGATAGAATAAAATAGAAAGCAAAGAAATAAACCCTGTTTATACAGTCAACTAATTTTTGACAAAATTGTCAATAATACACAATGGAGAAAGGACAGTCTTGATCAATGGTGTTAGGAAAATTGGATATCCATATGCAAATATATGAAACTGAATTATCTTACATCATAAGCAAAAATCAACTCAAAATGGTTTAAAGATTTAAATATAAGACTTTTCACCCCAAAACTCCTAGAAGAAAACATTGAGGAATGTTTCATGAAATTAGTCTTAGGAATTATTTTTTGTATATGACCCCAAAGCATACACAACAAAAGCAAAACCAAATAAATGGGATCATATTAAACAAAAATGTTTCTGCACAGCAAAGAAAACAATCAACACAATGAAAGTGCAACCCATGGAATGGGAAACAATGTTTCTAAACCATGTGTCTGATAAAGGGGTTAATATCAAAAATATAAAAGAAACTCAAACAACTCAATAGCAAAAAAAAAAAAAAAGAAAAAAAAAACGACCCAGTTAAAAAATGACTAAATGAGCAAATATTTTCCTAAAGAAAAATATTCTAAAGAAAACATAAAAATGGCTAACAGAATATGAAAATGTGTTCAATATCATAAATTATCAGGGAAATGCATATTAAAATGTATTACTCTCATTTAGTTATTCCATAAATGTATTATATGTATTAAAGTATTACATTGTACCCTATAAATATAAGCAATTTGATTTTGTCAATTAAAAATAAAATATTAAAAAACATAGTAAAATATTACTTCACACCTGTTAGAATAATTATTATCAAAAGTCAAAAGATAAAAAGTGTTGGTGAGGATATAAAGAAAAGGGAACACTTACACATTGTTGGTGAAAAGGTAAATTAGTAGAACTCATATACATGTAAATACATACATACAGAAAATGGAATATCATTCAGCCTTAAAAAAAAGGAGTTCCTGACATTTGCAAAACCACAGATAAACCCAGAGGTCCAGAGAAACATACATGTGCTCACATATATGTGAAATTTTTTAAACTCAAACTTATGGAAAGAGTAGAATGGTGGTAAATCAGGAGTTGGAGGATATGGGGAGATGTCAGTCCAAGGGTACAAACTTTCATTTATAAGGTGAATGAGTTCTGGAGATCTGAAAAGACCGATAACAAGTTCTTAAATTAAAGGAGTAATACATAGCCTATCAACCAAAAATATCCCAGGACCAGACAGAATCACAGCTGAATTCTACCAGATGTACAAAGAAGAACTGGTAGCATTCCTACTGAAACAATTCCAAAAAATTGAGAAGGGACTCCTCTCTAACTCATTCTGTGAGGCCAGCAACTGCCTGATACCAAAACCTGGCAGAGATACAACAAAGAAAACCACTTTCAGGCCAATATCCTTGATGATCATTGACGCAAAAATCAACAAAATACTGGCAAACTGAATCCAGCAGCACATCAAAAGGCTTATCCACCATGAATAAGTGGGTTTCATCCTTAGGATGCAAGGTTGGCTCAATATATGGCAATTAATAAATGTTGTTCAAAAGGCTTTTGATAAAATTCAGCATCCATTAATGTTAAAAACTCTCAATAAACTTTGTATTGAAGGAATATACCTAAAAATAATAAGAGCCATATATAACAAACTAATAATTAACATTATACTGAATGGGCAAAAGCTAGAAGCATTCCTCTTGAAAACTGGCACAAGACAAGGATGCCCTCTCTCACCACTTCTATTCAACATAGTATTAGAAGTTCTGGCCAGGACAATCAATCAATCAAGAGAAAGAAGTAAAGGGCATCTAAATAGGAAGAGGGGAAATCAAACTATCCATGTTTGCAGATGACACAAAATAGGATCATGTCATCTATGGAAAACTCCATAGTCTCTTCACAAAATCTTCTCAAGCTCATACTTCAGCAAAGTTTCAGGATACAAAATCAATGTGCAAAAATTCCTAGCATTTCTATACACCAACAGTCAAGCTGAGAGCCAAATCAGGAACAAACTCCCATTCAAAACTGCCACAAAAAGGATAAAATACTTAGGAATACAGCTAACTAGGGAGGTGAAAAATCTCTATGAGGAGAACTACAAACCACTGCTTAAAGAAATCAGAGAAGACACAAACAAGTGAAAAAACATTCCATGTTCATGGATAGGAAGAATCAATATCAACAAAATGGCCATACTGCCCAAAGCAATTTATAAATTCAATGCTATTCCTATTAAACTAGCATTGACATTTTTCACAGAACTAGAGAAAACTATTTTAAAATTTATATGGAACCCAAAAGATTTCCAAGAGCCAAGGCAATCCTAAACAAAAATAACAAAGCTAATGGCATCATGCTACCTAACTTGAAACTCTAGTACAGTACTACAGTAACCAAAACAGCATGGTACTGGTACAAAAACAGATACATAGATCAATAAAGCAGAACAAAGAATGAAGAAATAAGACCACACACCTACAGCTACCTGATCTTCAAGAAGCCTGACAAAAACAAACAACGGGGAAAGGATTCCTTATTCAATAAATAGTGTTGGATTACTGGCTAGCCATATACAGAAGACTGAAACTAGATCCCTTCCTTACACAATACACAAAAATAAAAATAAGATGGATTAAAGTCTTAAATATAAAACCCAAAACTCTGATATAAAAAACCCTAGAAGACAACATAGGCAATATCATTTAGGACATAGGCACGAACAGAGATTTCATGAAAAAGACACCCAAAACAGTTACAACAAAAGACAAAATGGGTCTAACTAAACTAAAGGGCTTCTGCACAGGAAAAAAAAACCTATCATCAACAGAGTAAACAGACAACTTACAGAATGGGAGAAAAATTCTGCAAACTATGAATCCAACAAAGGTCTAACATCAAGCATGTATAACAAACTTAAATTTACAAGAAGAAAGCAACCCCATAAATAAGTAGGCAAAGAACATGAACAGACACTTTTCAAAAGAAGATATACATACAGCCAAAAATCATTTGAAAAAAAGCTTAGCATCACTGATCATTAGAGAAATGCAAATCAAAACCACAGTGAGATACCATCTAACACCAGTCAGAATGGCTATTTTAAAAAAGTCAAAAAATAACAGATACTGGCAAGGTTGTGGAGAAAAGGGAACACTTATACATTGTTAGTGGGAGTGTGAATTAGTGCAGCCATTGCAAAAGACAGTGTAGAGATTCCTCAAATACCTAGAGACAGAAATATCATTTGACTAAGCAATCCCATTATTGGGTATATACCCAAAGGGATATAAATAATTCTGTTATAAAGACACATGCACACATATGTTCATTGCAGTACTCTTCACAATATAAAAGACATAGAATTAACATAAATGCTCATCGATGATCGACTGAATAAAAAAATGTGGTACATATACACCATGGATTACTATGCAGACATAAATAGAGTGAGATCATGTTTTTTTGTAGGGACATGGATGGAGGCCATTACCCTTAACATACTAACACAGGAACAGAGAACAAAATACCGTTTGTTCTCACTTATCTTACTTATAAGTGGGAACCAAATGATGAGAACACATGGACACATAGAGGGGAAAGAAATACATTGGGGCTTTTAGAAGGTGGAGGATGAAAGGAGAGAGAGGATTGGGAAAAATAACCAGTAGGTACTAGGCTTAATACCTGCACGAGGAAATAATCTGTACAACAAATCCTCATGACACAAATTTACTTATCTAACAAACCTGCACTTGTACCACTGAGCCTAAAATAAAACTTAAAAAAATTTTGAAAATAAAAATGGTTTTAAAGATAAACAAATAAGTTATATAGATCTATTATTGTACAGCATGGTGAATATAGTTAATAATAATAATGTATGCTTGAAATTTGCTGAGTGTACAGTAGATCTGAAATATTCTGACCCCACTGACCCACCTACACCCCTACACACTCACACACACACAGAGCTAACTGTGTAAGGTAATTAGCATGATTGTGGGAATGATTTCACAATGTATATGTGTATCAAAACATCAAAGTGTATGGCTTTTATATATACAATTTTATTTGCAATTATACCTTAATAAATATGAAAAAATAATTTAAGGTTATTTCAACACTTGAAATTGAATCATCTAATTCACCATGTTAAAAGAATAAAGTAAGAAACTATTTAGCCATCTAAATAGATACAGATAAAGCACCTGATAAAACATAGTACTCACTCCCAATAACAAAATAGAATAGAAGAAATCTTTCTCAATTTTCAATGAGTATAAACCAAAAAATGTACAGCTAACATTGTGCTTAAGAATGAAATACTATACCTGTTCTCTCTGAGAGCCAAAACAATGAATAGATGTGT
This sequence comes from Cacajao melanocephalus, assembly GCA_963573385.1. Classification (NCBI taxonomy): domain Eukaryota; kingdom Metazoa; phylum Chordata; class Mammalia; order Primates; family Pitheciidae; genus Cacajao; species Cacajao melanocephalus. Next base: position 83,105 of record CAUYLG010003774.1, read on the forward strand.
ACTCCCACCATTTCCATTTTTTATCAAGATTTTATTAGAGCTCTTACCAGTGACATAGGGCAAGGAAAACAAATACATTTTGGAATAGAAGAAATAAAATTGCTTCAATTTATAGAGGGAATGATATTCTAGGAAAAAAAAAGAATCCCAAGGAATCTACAAAGCAAATACAAGAACTAATAGTGACTTTAGGAAAGTTACAGCATATGAGAATCCTAAACAAAAGTCAATTATATTTCTATTCACTTGCAGCAAACAAATGAAATGAAAATAAAAATAAAAAAGCAATCTCATTCATGATAGTGTTAAAAATTATACAAACAATAACAAAATGTTGAGAGAATATCAACGAATAAATGAAGATATATGCCACATACATATGTCAATTCTTCCCTGATTGATCTATAGATCCCACTCAATTTCAACAGGATATATGTATATCTGTATGTGCATGTGTGCATATATGTACATAGATATGTATATGTATACATGTATACTTACATACATGTATTTATATTTTTATGTATTTGTTTATTTTTGAGACAGTGTCTTGTTTCATTGCCCAGGCTAGGGTGCAGTGGCATGATTTGGCTCACTGCAGCCTCGACCTCTTGGGCTTAAGTAACTGGGACTAGAGGGGCACACCACCATGCCCAGTTAATTTTTGCTCTTTTGTAGAGATGAGGACTTTCTATGTTTTCCAGGCTGGTCTCAAATTCCTGACCCCAAGCGATCCTCCTGCTTCAGCCACCCAGTGTTGGGATAACAGGTGTGAGCCACTGCACCTGGCCCATGTGTTTATATGTTGGAAGAAAGACAAAGACAGAGATTGTTTTGAAAATAAATATAATTATAAAAGGCCAAAAAATAACAAAGTTTTTTTTTCTAATTTGTTCTTTTATTTAAATAAACCTAAGTTTATTTTATTTAATTTAACATCTAATTTAAACTTAGTTTATCTAATTTAAGTTTATTTAACTTATACTGTAAGTTCTGGATTACATGTACAGAACATGCAGGTTTGTTACATAGGTATACATGTGCATAGTGGTTTGCTGCACCCATAGTTATACTACCTAACTTCAAGATTTATTGTACAGCTATAGTAATCAAGAGAGTAAAATATTGGCATAAAGATGGACAAACAAGGGGAACAGAATAGACAGTACAGAAAATACCTATATTTATACTATTAATTGCTTTTTAATAAAGACATCAAAGCATTTTAATGGAAGAATGAAGTATTTTCAACAAAGGGTGAAACAACTGGATATTCTTTGGGGAATAAATAACCCATCACCCTCATCTCACAAATGTATTTAATAAATACATTTGTCAAAACTCATGAAACTCAAAACTCAAAAACTCACACTACCCACAAAGCATTAATAAGTCACTGTTTCCACTTCACACCATCTGTAAAATTCAAGTAGAAGTGAATCATAGACATAAATGTATAAGCTATAGCATAGGAAAATAAATATAAGGAGAATATCTTTACAAACTAGAGGAAAGCAGAGATCTCTTTGGGAGGGTATATAGATAGCATTAGCCATAGAAATTAATAAATTAGACAACATCAAAGTTAAAATGTCTGCTTATCAATAGACATTATTAAGAAAATAAATAGACGAGACATAGATTAGGAGAAAATATTCTCAAATCTAAACTCACAAAGGACTCATATTTAAAATATAGAAAGAAATTCTCTAATTCAGTAGTTAAATGACAAACAGCACAATAAAAACAGTGCAAAATAACATATTAATTTCACAAAGACAGATATATGAATAGTCAAATACATGAAAAATACTCAATATTATTGGTAATCAAGACACTTTAAATTACGTTAAGATATCACTACATACATATTAAAATGTTGAAAACTTTACAAACTGAAAATTTCAAATGTTGGCAAGGAGGTAGAGCAAGCAGAGTGTTCTTACATTAATGGTGGAATGTCAAAACGGTTCAATCACTTTAGAAAACCACTTAGCAGCTAAGCCTACACTGACCCAAGGATCTGACAATTCTACTGTTGCAAATTTATGTAATAAAAATATATCTACATCAAAAGATTTGTGTGTACATTTTTATAGCAACTTTATAAATAACTGTTAAAAACTGTAAATCACCCAACTGCCTGTCATCGGGAAATGGATAAATGAATTATAGTATATTTATATTATGGAGTATTATATAGCAATGAAAAGATATGCTACTAATTCATGCAATCACATGAATGCTTCTCCTACATATTGAATGAATTAAGGCAGATGAAAGTGTATGACATCGTATGTGTATGATATTTTATGTGAAGAACAAGTGAAACTAGCATATGACCGTAGAAATCAGAACAGTTGTTGCCTAATATAAGGGAAGAGAAATTAACTGGTGAGAAGCACAGGGGTTATATCTTGACTGAAATGCTGGCTACAAGGATTTGTTACATTAGTTAAAATTCACCAAATTGGCTACCTAAAAACAATGCGTTTCAAAGTATTTAAATTTTACTTCAAAATGTAAAATTTAACAACAAAAAGAACTCCTTGTTGATCACTGATTCAGAAATCCAGTAGAAATATCTATGTTAGATACTAATAGTAATTGAATATTTTTGTTGCTGCATGGATCTATTACCTTGAAATGAGTATTTCTTGACTTGAGTATTTTATCCAGATACTTGTAATATAAAAATAGTTAACAGAACGATTTTTAATATATGTTGGCCAAGAGGGCAGTTGGCTGATAAAAGAAGTTTCTACCATTATCCTTTCTTTTCTTATATATTTCAAAGAAATTATCTCTAGAACTCTTGTAATTCCAACCTCTGGCTCTGGCTATGTAACACCAAAACGTTAAAATATTCAAAACAAATACATATTCATTTGAAACATGATTTTGTTTGCAAAAGTTGCTTCATAAAAATCACTGGAAGATAAAACTTGTCAACTTTTTTCACAAGTTAGCCAAAAGAGTTTTTAAGAAGTACTTTAAGTACTTCTGGAGGGGAAAAAAATGGGACAGGACCCAGGACAGAATTATTTTCCTATCTGCAGAGATTTCTGGCTTAAATGTGCAGGGAAAAAGCACCAGTTGTTCTGACTCATGCTGTACATTTTAAAGTCAATAGATTTAAATATAGAGACATATCAACATTTGAAATTATTTTTGTCCAATCGGTGTATGTGATGCCAATTTCATTTAAGAAAGGAATTTTTATATCTTAATTGCAGAAGTCATTCTCCTGGGCCATTGTGTTCATTGAACTGACATGATTTTATTTTCAAATCCGAGTTTTCAGCAAAAGTCACAGAAATTTAATAGTTGACATTCCCTTAGAGCAATGCAAACAAAACACCTGTCTCTCTCATATATTCATTAGCATATAGGTTTACTGAGATATTTTACAAATGTTAATAGAATTCGGTTAAGTCACTCAACTTCCTGTGAAGAGGCTATTTTTGTCTGTCATTTTAAAACTGTAAGCTACCAGAATTTTGAGAAGACTTCAAAAAGAATGGCTAGATGTTTGCATATTAGTCTCACAATTTAAATAGATAGTTTTATTTTTTAGGACTTTTAACAGTATAAACTCAAATAAAGAGAGTAAAGTAACTCAGGAATTGGAATTACAAGGACAATTTTAAAAAAAGTTACCATGTTTGCTTTACTTGGCTTTTAAGATAAGTACTTAATAATCTTACTTTCTACTTTTGTAAATTACTATTTTGCAATGTTTATTTTTATATTGTTTTTGTTATAGTACACAGTATAGAAATAAAATTAAATCCTCACTTCCACATAGACATTAACCAAAGAATATGATCAATAGGATTTTTATATGTATAATAAGAGACATTTTAGTTCATTTAGATTTGTTTATAATTTAAATGAAATTTTTTGTTTGTTTAGAGTTTTTGTTTTCTTTTATCTTTATCATTACAATCTTTTAATTTGCTATTTTAAGCCTGCATCTCTTGTCTTGACTTGGAAGTTTTTCCATTCTAAGGATGCAAACATTTTTCTACATATTTTTAATCTTACAAATATATGTTTCTGTATGTTACGCATAGTTAGACTTCTTTATAGACTAATAAATAGCTGCATTTATTTACTTTGTTATTTTTTCTATTGGGAAAATATTTTACTATTGGGAAAGTTACTATGAAAGGATAATGGCGTCACAGTTTCAGGACTACAGGCTGTTATTTATTCACAGGAATGGTATAAATTGGTTGAATAATCTCCTTTATATTTTTGAAATCATTTATACCTTGTACAGCTGATACAGCACAATGTGAGGTGATCCTCATCACAACAAATCCCCTATCAATGGTTCATTTCCTGAATTGTATTTCCTCTCTTCTGCTATTCTACTGAGAGAGATGAAGATAATGTTACTACTATACAGGGAGACATAAACAAATTTGGGCCTGTAGCTACTTAGAAAGCAGGCCTTAGGACATATGAGAATAAGGGAGAAAATAAATGTACAATTATGGTCTTCAAGTGGCATGAAGTATGTTACAAACTAAATTGTTTTTAGTGCAGGTGTTCAATGAACTCATTTTAAAAACACAAAATAACATTAGCTACAATGCTATAAAATTTCTAAACAGAGTAAAGCTGCATATTGAGTGTTTTAGAAAACAAAGATTTGTACGGTAAATATCTTTATTCATTGTAAGTATTAAATGAAGCTATTTTCACAATGTGAAAGACATTTAAACCAATAAAATGACATTTATAATAATCTTTAAAATTATATATTGTAAACATTAATAAATTTGTGGACACAAATGCAAGTTTTTTCTAAATCTTACAGAACAAAACCAATTGTTACCACATTATAAAGTTCAATTTTCCTGACCAATTTTTAAAAAATTTTATTTGTTTCGGTCTGCTTGGCTTTGGGGGACATTATACCTATTTAATTACTAACTAGTTCCAGTGAACCACCTGCTAACTTGATACTGTTATTTCTCTAATTAAAACTGTGTAACTAAATTAGTGAGAAAATATAAGTGATCTAAAATTAAGGCCTGATTTGAAACTTCCACTTTGCCCAGATGCCCCAATGACTTTAAAGAGTCATACAAAATTCTAAAAATGAATAAGCATGGCTCTTGTTTTCCTTAGTTACCTTATACCCTATGAGTTAAAGATCTACTAAAAAAAAAAACTATTTTTTTTGTTTTGTTTTGCTTTCTTTCTAAAATATTACCTGATCTTCTCCACTTGCCTGTAGTCTAGCTGAAGGCAAACTTTCTTCAGTAAAAATTCTCCTTGTACCCTACATATTTATGCCAAGTAGTGGTGAGATTCTTTTGAGTAGGAAAACAAATAGTTGGAGTCCTTTGGACAAATTATAGATACAGTCAACTGGTATAGAAAGAAAATATGTTTAATACTACACAACTTACTTTAATTTGGTGAAACATCATACCTGTGTGAAACTCTTCTTTGATTGGATGAAAATTTGGGGACTGATGGTGAGGAACCATTTCGAGATATACCTGTGTCTGCCTGGAAAGTTAAAAATCTCATAACATTTGGAATATATTTATTAATCTGCTTTGTCATCACTTTACAAAAAAAACTTTGAACACTATTTAATATTTGCATGGTCCTGGTACCTTTTTTTTTTAAGAGTAACAGCAGCCTATTAAAATACAGGAGTATAAACATACTGATAGCTCCAGGGAAAAAAATAAAAAAATAAACAGATAAAGAATGTTATAGTATGACTAAAGGAAGGAGGAAAATGTATACCTCATTTTAAGAAAAATCTTTAAGTAAGAAAATTTTTAAAGCTAAGAATCAAAAAGGATGCATATACTTTATGCTTTAAGTTTTAAATTGTTAACTAAAACTGATACTTTAAAAACACTATACACATATTGGCAGGACCCTTGTCTTAGCTTTTGCAAACGAACTCCGATGAACTCACGGCTTCTTGAAGAATGTTAAATAAGCTATGTAATGATCTGGATCTAAAATAGATATTTCATAACAGAAATATTGGGGCCCACTATGTGAGGTGACCCACAAATCTCACTCGCAGACCTCACCAATTATTCTGGAACATAGAGCTCTTGTCCAATGTGGAAAGAAAAGTATTAAGGAGAGCTGTGTGAAATGTCCCAGGCTTCTCCTTACTTATCCTGTGACTCCTGGGTACTTGAACCCTTGATTCCTAAGTGAGATATCTAATTTTTCTAAGTTGATTTTAATAATCTGAACCTCTAGCTTAATTCATCCCTACCAAATCTTTATCTTTATTACTCCTTCCCTCTCCTTTGAATATAAAGTTAACAAATGTCTATTGAATAAATTATTTTGCTTTATTTATGGGATAAAGTATCATTAGCCATTTATCAATATTTTAAATTAATAAACACAATAAGGCATATGTTTCAAAATATTTTCCAATTGTGTTTACATTTGAGACAGCTCACATATTTTTAAAATGCTTAACATATTCAAAGATTTCAGGACTCTTAATAAATTGATTTCTTTATTGAACTTCTAAGCCTTTAAAGGATATTTATGGTAAGAATAAAATATTCAGTAACAAACACATACTGTAATTCAGGAATCTGAAACCATAATCAAGTTCTACCATAGTCAAAGGTTAATTGAATCAAACCGTTCTCATGATTCCAAAATGGTATTTCTCTTCTCTCTCTCAGACTTGAGTACAGTACTACTTAAGATGACTTTTTGTAGGTTTCTGGAAAAAACAGTGCACTACTATGGGCTAAGACAAAAGTAATGCATCATTTTTCTGTGGAGTTCCACAGATTTACATTTTAAAACTGGCTATATCCCTTCCTTTATAGGCTATGCAGTAAAGCTTGAAGGCAAGTTAAAATTCTTCATTCTTCACAGTGATGTTGCTAAAAATGCTGGAACGTCAAGAAAACGTGTCAAAAGAGATCCCTTTGCACCCAAGCACAATACATACAGTTCATTTGCCCCTGGCACTGCAAGGAGTACTTGAGGCACATGAACAAAGCAAAGTGATAGCTTGGAAAAGTAACTAAAGCAAGCAGAAAAATGTGGATAGTATTTTATTAAACTAATATAAAGCCATAAACATCTCAGCATCTCAGGACTGGAAGGAACTTTCAAGCCAAACTTATCCAATCTACCCTCAACGTTTAAATCCCTTTTGTAGCACCTTTCTCAGCGGCAATCCAGAGCATATTTAGAAATCATTTGTGATGATGCATTTATTTCATTCATATTAATTCTTTATCTTGTTGAACAATTTTATTAGAAATTCTTCTTTTTTAATGAACTCATATACATTCCTCAATCTTCCACTGATGAAAGTGTGATTGTTACACTAAGATTTCTGAAATCACTCTCTGAGCTCAAATACTGGTTCTTCTGTTTTCTATCTAAGCATTATTGAACAAGTTACCAATGAGTAAAACAGGAAAGTAATAGCATTTACCTCTTAGAGATCTTACTTTTCTTCTCTTTAAATGGAGATAATAATACCTTCTTTGTAGGACTGTAGGGAGGAATGGATAAACTTGATAGAGTATCTGTTACAAGTTAATACTCAATATGACACCTATTTTTATTATCAAATTACTTCAATATATTATCTTCATTTTTCTAACTTCATTCTAGTTGATCCATCTAAGGAGTGTGGTGAGCATTGGACATAAAGCTTCATGTATTGACAGACCACATCAATGCAAAATAAAACAAAATTATATCACTCTTTTTATGTGATATATAAAAATTATATTAACATCCACAAATTTATGTTTGTTGTTTGGGTTATTTATGCCATCATCACATTTCTTGCTGAATACTGTTTTGAAGACTTTAAGAAAACTTTTAATTTGATGTGTCATTTTCCACCCTCTGATGAAGTCTCACACATCTTCCAAAATATCTGTTATGACCCAGGAAACTTGGTGACACATATGCCTGGAAACAAAAACTAAAAATAGAGCTGATATCCAATCTACCAGAATTTCAGAGGATCACAGAGATGTCCATTAATTACAAACAAAATATTATTCATTTATGTTTGGACCACCTGAACAGAAATAGAAATATCCTTTCTCTCTGCCTCAACAACCTTTGGTTTAGAAGTACAAAATAATTGTCAACCAGAATATGATGTCTCTATCATATTGTTGCAAAGTTTTGTGGAAAAAAAAAACTGTTCACTGTGTCTCATTCTAAATTATATAATCTCCCTCAATGAGAGGTATCTCTATTTCTATATGAGTTTGAAGATTGGAACAGATGAACATCATTAGATCCAATGTGGAGACCTGTACTGACGGTACCATAAGAAGTGTTTCCCACTCAATTAAAGATAGATGAGCACTATGAGCAGTAGTCAGGCTTGGGATTGCAGCCATTTTATTGCCATTATGTCTCATTGGTAGGGAGAATTTACCTAGCAAATCATTACCTGATGAAAGGCTATTAGAAGCTAGGAATTAACATCAAACTTCTGATCAAACTGACAGAGAAAAGGCCCAAGAAAAATTATTGCATTACTCTGTGCTTATTTGAGGGTGAATAAAGTTGAAAAAGTGGTTAAGTGGCCCACATTAAGAAAGAAACACAACTTTCAGAACAAGGAAAAAAGAAGGCTCCACAAAAGATGAATTTTTGAAGGTGACTTATAGGAACTCGAAGAAAATTTAGAAAATTATTTTGCATTGTCAGTAGGATGAGGAAAGCATGGCATCTTTGAAATAGGAGCAAAAATCCATTAGGAGATATAATATTAAGAAGAAAATGCAATAAGATAATATTTTTAAAAGAGAGAGATAAAATATAAAAGAATTTGAAAAAATTAAAAACAACAACATTTTAAAAACACAACCAAGATTTACAAATGACTCCCCAAAGAATTAAATCAGTACTGCTTTGCACATGAAAAACATCCATGGATTGCTTTGCTCTGATCTACTTATTTGATAATTTTGATAGCCTATCAAGAAAAAGACTAGGTTATTCTCAGATATCTTGTTCAGACCTAAATATCTAAATGAAAACTTTGCTGATGGTTATAACAAAATTTCAAAAATATGTTAAACTATCAGCTTATTCTTAATACTCATTATCATTAAAATACAAACATTTTAATTATCTCAAAATATTGAAAACATCAGCATATTACTGGTTGACCAAATATTATAGGAAGATAAGCATGTGAAATAAAACTATAATTAGCCCACAAAATATGACTCTTAAGATTTCAATACAGTGGAAAATTATGATGAAAAGGCATTTCAAAATGTTCAGAGTAAACCTACAAAACCAAAAATAAGTTTAAGTTGTTGCCATTGTGAACATATTCTGGAAAACACTTTTTTTTAAAAAAAGCCAAAGGGTTTGGTTTTAAATTGACCCAAGAATGGCAACATACAAGAATGAGATCCAGCAGAAAATGAGTGAGGGAGTTAGAGCCTTAAAGCAAGGAAACATGTAAAATCAGTTTAGTCAAAGACATTTAATTGTAGTAAGCTGCCTTGTCAAGGGACTCACAAAATATATTAGAAATCAACAAATACCACAGGCTATGTTTTCATTAAAGAATATAAAACATAAAGTGACTACCTTGTGCATAATTCCTATTATTTTATTTTATTATACATATTATAAACATTAAATAATACATAGAAATTATCATAACTTGAAAACAAAGTTTTAATGATAAAATTGTGATCTTATTTTTGATTATTATATTTTAACACAATCTTCAAATAACTCCTCACTAAGTATATACATGATAGCAGTAATTGTGTTTCCATAAGACTAAAGAATAGGAAATTAATTCTACTTTTTTAGTTTTACAATGTTGAGTGTCGCCCAAACTTAATGTTTTCCTGATGAATTGCAAGAGAATATCTAAGTTTTTTGATGCCTGGGTAACCTACAAAGATCTACAGTGTTATATCTCTGCCTGCTGAATTATAAAAATTAATGTATTTCTTGACTTAATAAAATGTATATGAATGAATGAATGAATGGAACATAAATGAATGATAAATTTGACACTAAGAGTTAAAGAAATGGATGAAGAGAAAAAAGGGGGAGGAAGCATAATATTCTAGAAAAAGAAGCTTAAATCAACTAATAATTAATATAGCTAGGTAGGTTCCTGAGTAGATTTACCTGCCTTTAGACTAAACAAATATGAAAGTCCTGAGGCAAAATGCAAGTGATATCTGTTTGGACTAGTTTTGATCTGTTTGAAATGGTTCAATTAAAAAGAAAAAAAAGATAAAATATTCACAGCTAATCCTGCTGTAGCACCACCTCTGGGAAAAATGAAAAGCTGTGGCACTCCATGAATTCTAACATTCAAAATCATTCTATTCAACTTAATCTTCAATCTACAGATGTGGTTTGGATTGGATGGTGATACGCCTAACTTCAGGAAAAGTAGACTGTCTATCCATAAATTTCACTTGGTCATTTAAATGAAGTCCTTCGGTCCTGCTTTTCATATGTCTTTACAAGGGAAGGAGAATAGGATTAGATCCATGTGACTTCTGATTATATCAAGCCAACAATTCTCAATCAGGGGTGATTTCATCATGTCCTTTCCTCCTGGTAATATTTGGCAATGTATTCAGAAATTTTTGCTTATCACAACTTGGAGAAGGGGGTGCTACTGACATGAAAAGGCAAAGGCCATGGATGCTGCTAAACATCTTACAACACACAGGACAGCCCCCTCACCCAAACAAAGGTTATCCAGTTCAAAATGTCAACAGTGCTGAAGTTAAATATATATATATATATATATATATATATATATATACACACACACACACACACACACACACAGAGCATTATTCTAGGTCGTAACAACAGAGTGAACAAGACAAAGAAAGGCCTTGCTCTTTTGTAATTTAAATTTTAATAAGAATAATAGAAAATAAACAAAAAAATATCTAATTTGGTTTTAGAGGTGACAAGTGCCATAAAAAAAGAGTAAATAAAATGTAAATGGTGGATGGAAGAGGTAGGGGTGGAGACAAGAGCTAGAACATTATTTTTTGTGGCAGACACACAATTGATCATGTGATTTCTTTCCCTTCCATCTTTTCTCACTTGCCTTTATACAATTACTTTAGTCATAATTTGAGCCATAAAAAGTCTAAGAAAAAAATAAACCAAAACAAAGATAGCAAAGAATAATATTCATTAAATTCACACAGCTGTTGGCCTCCAGGCTATGATTTAGTAAATTTTGATCATATAATGATTGATTTCATAAAGATTGAAAAATAGTATTTTTAAAATTTAAACAGTTACCTACATCGATGAACACATCTAACTTTTCTTTAGAAGGTCTTATTTTATTTAAACTTTTTCAAGGTAAGTATTATGCAAAAAGTATGTCACCGAATACAAACAAAGAATAAAAGCTGAAAAGCAATGTTATCTAAAAAAAATTAGGTTAAAACACAGTTAAGACAAGGGTGAGGAAAATATAGAAACACTCAGGGCAAAATGGTCCAATCCAGGTACTTCTTGTTGATCAAAATCCACATAATAGAGATGGAGCCAGGAAACCTTTCATAAAGTAACTCAATCTGCATTGTGATTTAGAAACAGGTAATTCATGAGATTAAGGTGCCCTTTATATATCATCAGGAAGCAGTCAACCTAAAATGTAATCAATGTAAGATAACCTATAAATTTAGAAAAGTTATGAAAGTGTCTTGAAAAAGAATGAATGAGGCTGTAAAGATGAATTCAAATGGACAATGGTCAGCAAGGAGCCTGCCCAGAGATGTGCTGGGTGAAAGGATATGTCAGTGTGTCTCCCTCACTGTGCAGATGTATCTCCTACCTCTCTGTGGAGTAGGGTATCAATTCAGCCAGCAGATCCTTTACAAACTTTCCCCCAGCATTTACTAAAAAGAGAGGAAATAGCTATTTTTGTGCAATCCTGCCTGCACTGCACCTCTTTGTCTGGCTTGAAGCTTCCTATAAAAGAATCTGTGTGTGTGTGTGTGTTCTATCTAAAAATGCCTACTTGTATTTTGCATTCCTGTGCATATTCTATAACATAATTGTGTTTGTTTTAATATAAATATGTTTAAATGTCTTAACAATTCCAGATAAAAATAAATATAATCTTGTAGTAAAATTGTCACTGTAAGGCAATGCACCATGTTTATCTCATGGTTTTGCCACATCCTGACACATAATTCAAAGGACTCTGGCTTGGAAATCATACTTTAGACTGCCTGCTGGAGTAAAAATAGATATTCCCCTAGTGCTATATACATACACTGAGTAGGTTATTCAATATTAATTAAGTTTTTCAATTGCCTCAATTCTTGGAACAGGATCCCTTGACCACTGGACACCAGTGTTTTATTATTATAGCAGACTGATTCCCAATACAAATCAGTAAATTGGCATTTTCATTTATAAACCAATCTGAGAATACTTGTTTATATGAGTTGTACATTTGTCTCTATTAATTTTAACCGTTTCAGTCTTTCAAGGCTCTGAAGTTCCAGACGCTATACCCCACAGTTCTGATTTAAGAACACCATCTCCTGCAGTTCATCTTAACAGGTTACTAGCTTGCATACATCTTTGTGGGTTTCAACTTCATACGGAAAAGGGAATGCAGTGAAAGAGATAAGAAGAAAAGAAGGGAGTTAATATGCTTTTCTCCTCTTCATAACTTCCATAAAGTTATGAAGTAAGCCAATCCTTACTTCATAACTTTACCTACTTCATTTCCTTCCTCATCTAAACAAAATCATATTCATCTAATCTCAGCACCTCACGCTAAATGTTGGAGAATATAGTCTATAACCAAAAGATATTAATAAAACATCAATCCTGTGTGTGAAAACCAAAAGAATACACAAAACAATGTGTAATTAGGGGTTTGCATCATGACTTCCAAGCCATAGTCACATTAAGTAAAGATCTAGGAGTAGTGTCTCAAATCCATGGACTCTGTCTGCTCTCCCTCCCTCTCTCTCTCTCTCTTACACTTCTCTCAGGAGCAATCCATCCCTTTACCTCTATTCACTCCCTAGTTTTCCTCTCATCTCACTCTCAATCACAGTGATTTTGTTTCATTGTGTGTTTGGTTCTCAGAATAGTGGATGTCCTTCAAGGCCTCAGGTTTTGTTGCTAGAGGAGAGAATAGGGCTCTGGATCCTATGGATAGAGAAAAATCAAGAGTCCTGTCTTTGTTACCTTTAACAAAGGTCTGTTCCTTGAATGATTTTTAATATTTATATGTGCCAAGGAAGTTCAGGAATGGATTGGAAATGAACGAGAATAAGTACCCAATTACGTACCTTCACAAGGTAGACTTTTAAAATAGTTATTTGATAATCTTAAAAAAAATTAACAACTACAAAACCAAAATACAAACAAATAAAAAATCTGAGACATGAGCCCTAGAATTTGCCTCTATGAATGTCCAACAATGCATTTTAAGACATACAGCCAGCAGCCATTTCAAGGTGCAATATTTCTATTGCTAAAGAATTCCAGAACCAAGGCTGATTGTTTTATTTTAAATCAAGTAACTCAGTAGAAAGGTAGTTGAGGAAAGCTTTTTTCCTGGCTAGAAGATGAATGGGGAAACTTTCAGGGTTATGATTTGCTGGCATCTCATCTTGAACCTCCCAGTAACACACAGGTTGGTTATTTCACTGCCATTGGATACCTCACACCTGCCTGGAACTAAATGTTAGCATCTCTGGTGACTAAACAGCATTCTATTTATTATAAGATTAAGAACCAGAATGGTGGTTTCAAGAGTATGGTTTGAAATCTATTCTCATAGAACACAGTATTCACTATATAGGTATGATTGGCTTTTTGGAGCAATCAGAATTGAAGCATAATATTCCTTGTTAGGAGTTTACCACACCTCAATTATAAATTAACATTATTCAATACAACATAAACTCTTCCATTTACTTCACCAGTTTGACTTCAGATTTATAATTACAAAGCCTTATTTGATGAGTATAATAGCAAAAATACTTGATTATTTATATATAACTTAAAGTGTGACAACACAAAAAAGGAAAGATATGGATCTATAATGCATGCTTTATATAAGATTATCCAATTATACCAAGGCAAAAGATAATTTAAGGCAATCATTTGTCTTCACAACTGATAAGCATTAGATTCTTACGCTCTGCAAGCAGATCATCCCCTGATAACTCATCAATAGCTAACCACATGGCTGTTTATCCCAGAAAGTCTTGCTTTCAAGTTTGCTGATTATTTGTAGATACGTTTCTTAATTACTTACATCTAGGAGACATTGAACAAACTGTTAATAGCATATACTTCAGTTAATCACTTTGCTTTGTTTTCACTTCAATGATTTTTTATTTCCTTAGCATAAAATCTATAAAACTCTCTTGACATACAAATACTTAATCAACTTTCAAGGGGTAAAGTATGAGGAAGAAGAGACCACTCTGCATGTTCTCACCACCGAGGAGACCGTGAGCAAAGGTTTCTTAGGAGCCCCCAAAACGGCTGAGTCAGGTCTTTAAAATGGATCATTCTACAACTATGCAAGAGCCCCAAACAGAAACTCCTTATTTCTTATTAATTTAAAGCGAATTCCAAAGACATAGGGCACATATATATCATGTATTAATTAATTAACATATTAAAGTTAAAAAATAGTTCAAAGCAAGTTTTGATATCTTACCTTTGCTGGTCTCCATTAGAACATGATATCATTTATTTCTCCCTTTTAATGTGTGCTTCTCCCTGTCTCTTCCCTTCCTTCTCTCTATACATATATGTATTTATGTCTGAATTTCCTTATATGATCACATTTTTCTTAAGAGCTTTTTAAAACAGTGCAGGTGATCTAGTGAAAGGATTCCTCTTTATGTTCTAAGATGTTAAAGTAAAATAATTATACTACATAATGGAAAATAAAAATTCATCTAACTATATCTAAACTTCAGAAAATAAGACATCACCTGAAAATTGAAATAACATTGTTAGTTTTCCATAGTCATTTTAAAATAAATTTAGAATTTACACTGCTACTTAAAGGTAATACTTTTTGGAATAAAGTTTTATCCTAATAAAGTTTTAGTTAAATATAACCAGCATCTATAGGTTTCTGGAAAAAAAAATTAAATATATAATTATCTATTGTTTTCAGTTCAGTTTGATGTCCTGAATAACTGAGCATTGCCACGGGCTTCGGAATTTCATAACGTAGAACAAAATGAAACAAAATAAATTAATATTCTTTAATTATTAACAAGGCACTTCAGAATGAGTAGTCACACTGAACATTAATTAGCAGTTTTGTTATATGCTAATTTTCTGATGGTTCTTTAATTTTGGTAATTTAGGTACTGGACAAATAAGTTACTATGACACCAATTTGAAAGAGATATGCAAACTGTTGGTTTTTATATTAACCAGTTTTCTTAAAAGTGGGGGAATGTCTTCATTAGCTACAATTGGGAGGAGGAGAATGTTAAGGTTAATTGAAAGATTTTTCTTTAATAAATGGAAGAAATGTCAACTTGGTTCAAACTGTCATCTTTAAAAAATTTGCACTTCTGTATATCATTTTTGGAACCTCCTAAATTGTCTTTTGAAAAATATTCTGGCTGGCATACAGCATCTTTTATTTTTATGTTATCTCACGTGATTTTTTTGTTAAGAGACACTTCAGGATATTTTTCATAAAATGTGTTCAGTTTAGAGCCTCAAGTTTATTGTATTTTTTACACTAATGTAGCATTATGCTGCTCTCCTTATAAGAACAAAAATATCTCAAAAGAGTAAAGCTTCCCAAGGTCATTGGCCTGTGTCTTTCCGACTCCTCAACCAGGTATTCATTTTTCTTAGTTTCTTGTCAGGGCGCAGTGATATCCTTCACATCTGTCTGTGCCTTTGCTTTTATTAGCAGAAAATACAGCTATAGCTTTAGTGTCATGTGTACTATAAAGACAGGATTTTCAAGAGATTTGACAACTCTCATATTTCCCGAAGTATTCTCAATGTAACACAGAAACAGTTTATTACTGTTAAGTAGTGACTGTCTTTCCAGCTTGAATAATGAAGTTCTCCAGGTCAATATTTTATACAATGATACATTTAAGGAAGCATTCCTCTTCAGCTTGGCACGAAAACAATGGGTGTCATAACACAGATCTATGTATTATCAATCTCACATGCCACCATAATCAATCTAATTCATAGGGCAGGGAAAGTATAATATGTTATTGAGTTAAACCAAGAATTTTCTTCTACCAAAATGTTTATAAAGGAACGCAATAAAATTATTTACAGAGACAAAATCGTACTCTACAACGTGGAATAAATTTAACCTTCTATGAAGAGTGTTCACAGCTGCGGGTGATTTACCTATGTTACTGGAAAAGGCACAGTCCTATCAAGAATGAAAGCCCCAAGCCTGAGCTTCACAAAGCCACTCAGAGTAGTGAGACAGGAGAGAGGGACAGGAGAGTGAGACAGACATGCATTAGAAACTCTAGCTCTTGAATGCAATGACTTCAACACAAAAAACCCAAAACACAGCACAAAGTGTGCTTTATAGAATCATTAAAAATCAAAACCTTGCCCGTCTCTTGTTTGAATATTTCATGACAAGAGACCATTTCTAAGGAAGAAATGTTTCCTTGCTGGTCAGATAACAGTGGGTTTTAACATGGAATAAATTCACAAACTTTTCTCAAGAAAGAGAATTTAGGCCATTTCAGTCTAAAGAAGCCAAAGCGTACATCTGCATCGATCCTCCTGGCAGCCAAAAGCAAGCCCCTTTGAAGCTTTACGTTTGTACCAACACCTGTTAAGACTCTGCCTGCCCTCGATTCCGTTTTGTATCTGGCAGTATTGCAAGTGTACTCAATTGAAGATAATTCCACAGAATAAAGAAAATGTACCTTGGCTAGAGATGTACATTTATTTTTTCTTTCTCATATTTTTCTTCTTCCCACATACTCTGCTCTTGTTGCTGTGAGTGAGAAAAAATTCACTGGGGTAAGATTTCTTAGCTCTATGAATTGGTTGGTAAATTCACTTCAATGAAAAAAAAAACATTTTGATTTAGGTTTCGACCTGTATTTTCCAATGCAGCTTTATGAATGATCAAGCTGACTTCTGTATATCTTTGTCATTTGATTGAGAACTGGAAGGAGAAAAGGTTGGACTGGCACCCCAAGATAAAGCACAATGGTGTTCTCTTTCTCATCATTCTCTTTACTTCTCTTATGTGGTAGACTGCATTGTGCCAAGATGGGTGCACTTATATATATATATTCTATCCCACATACTTTTTCAAATGCGACAATAGTAAAATATCTTCATCAAGCGATGGGCTTCATGTTCTTTCCTCTTGAACTTGTATGAATCTTTGTAACTGGCTTAAGTAGAATTTGGTAGAAGTAACTCTCCGTAAGATTTATATCTATATTATAAAAGGTGATACGGTTCTCTTTCTCTCTCAATTCTGACCTTTTTAACAAAGCCATCATGTTGTGAGGACAACCACAGCCCATGAAAAAAATACATTTTGAGTTCTAGGCAACAATTGTAGCTAAAGTCTCAGCTGACAGCCATCATCAACTACCAGATATGTAAGTGATATGTCTTCAGGTTATTCCAACTTTTCCAGCTGAAGCCAAAAATGTTCTGAAAGAAATAAGCCATCTTTATTATGACCTGTACATATTTCTGGCCCACAGAAACCATGAGAGGTAAAACATCAAGAAAGTATTGTGTTTTAAACCACTAAATGTTAGGGCAATATGTTATGTAGCAATAGATAACTAATGTAGAATATCACCTCTTTTAATCTCTTATCTCAAAGACATTCAGGTATTTATCAGAGAATACAAAACTGTATCTGCTGAAGTTTTACACCAGTCTCTATAGTGTACACTTTTTTTCTCAACTTCAGAACTTTGTTCCTTGACAAAACCTTTCTTAGGAGTGAGCATCTCAATGTCAAAGGAAAATGCCTCTTATTCCTGAATTTTCCCATTGCAATGTTTGCGGGAACTGTAACGAAGTAATGATGTACTTCAAGATATACTGATTTGAGACTTGAGAAAAAGAAGATATGCCTCAGATGCTTCTAGAACAATCATGTCTATGAAAATGCCATGGGCCAGTTGATCTTGCCCGGAGCATGATATGTAACTCACCAGAACAAAAGCCTGGGGAATTTAGAGGCTTGATGAGGACCTCTTATTTGTCCACCTGCTTTGGGATCTAGAAGCCTGAATCCAGTAGTCCCTACACACCATCGAATCCACATACTATTCAAATAAATATCCAAAGGTAGTTCTTTGTCTCAGAAATTTCTATAGAAACTAAATGACTCAAGCTAGAAGATGAGAAGAATATCGCTATATAGTTAATGTTAACATAATTGTATGCAAGAATTACAGGTAGTACAAAGCGATGGTTTCTTATTCTTTAGTCAGGAAAGTATTTCTTCAAACAGAATCTTACAGTGGAGACCCCCACAAATAAAACAGATGAATGGTTTCACTCTAAAGAGGCAATTAGGAATCCAGAGCCCTACCTGTTCACCCCTAAACTAGTCCCACTTAAGAGGTCTCAAGGAATTGCTGCAGAAACCCCACTAAGATCCAAAGGAGGCTTGAAAACCAATGCTATTAGTCCTCTTTGACACAAAACTAATAAAAAATATATTCGTTTAGTACAACTGGGTATGAATATTGTCTGTCAGACCTTGGGGGATTTCTCCTATGTTCTTCAAATTCTCCCCCCTTTCTGTGGCTTTCAACAGAGGCATAAGATGAGGAACTCACATGGTAATACTAAGGACTTTATTATTTTCATAGAACTCTCTTTATTTCTATAATTTAATTGCTCAAACTAAAACATATAAAATCAGAATTATCTGCATAGCTGAGGATGCATTGATGTTCCTTTAGTATGCTCTGCAAAAATGCCTGCTTGTCTTTATTACTGGGAAAAGTATTCTATCTCATGTTTGCCCACCCTCATTTCCTTGTCTCAACTATTCAATCATTTTTCCCAAATTCTATCAGTTTCATCTCATCGTATTTACCATCTTCTCCTTACTCTTACAAAATTGCTGTAAACTAGTCATTCATTGCATCAGACGCAGTCTTTTGCATCCTAACTGGTTCTGCTTCCAGTACCTTACCCTTTCTACTTCTTAAACACAATGCCAAAATAATTTTCCAAAATCATTATGACCACCTGCTCTTCAGATATTTTTGCTAGCCCTTAACCCCATTGTGTTTGTTTTGTTTGCTTGATTGGCAAAGCTTTTTAATTTTCTCAAGTTCTGTCTCTAATACCTAAGTGTGTTGTCATTGTGACCCCCACCAACCACATTAATAGGCTCTCATAGATATGTACTGAAATAATGGACAAGTAAACCATACATCCCTTTCCTTCCTGCTCTCCCACATAGAATGTGCTAAATGGGATGCTAAATGTGATGATGTGTGTCTACATTACCCTCTTCGTTGGTCACTGATTCCTTTTGTTTCCTCTTCTTTCTCCTTTGCTGTGACTCCTGTGTCTGCCTCTGAACATTTTTGCTAAATCTGGTGAACTATTGCAAACAGCTAAGGTGGGTTTGTGCTGTCCTAACTAACCCACACTAACCCCATTCTCTATTGTGCTACCTCCCTCAATTCCAGTCGTGCCCAGAGCTCTGATAACAGGGCCTCATAGGCAGGTGTTGAACAATGAGAACACATGGCCACAGGGAGGGGAGCATCATACACTGGGGTCTGTTGTGGGGGACTAGGGGAGGGACAGTGAGGGGTGGAGAGGTTAGGGAAGGACAACATGGGGGAAAATGCCAGATACAGGTGATAGGGGATGGAGGCAGCAAACCACCTTGTCATGTAAGTACCTACGCAACAACCCTGCATGATCTGCACATGTATCCCAGAACCTAAATTACAAAAATAAAAGAAAATCTAAATAAAATAAAAATAAAAAATAATAAAAATTAAAAAAAAGAGGGCCTCATACAGACTTCCTCAGCCAAACCCAACAATTCATCCCTTGTCCTACCTTAGCCTCTCTTATTCCATCTTTTCACAAAGCCTTTCAGCTATGGAGAGTTTCTATGTCCCTCTCACTACAAGCGACTTCACTTGGGCCCTCAGACATTCATAGACCTGAGGAGATCTGGGAATATGGGAGGTGAGTTTTTGCCCTTGACCCTCAATAGCTATCCCTGAATCTCTTTAAGAATAAAAAATTTTCAAATAAATATGAACATTCTTATGTCATCAGTTTGATGATCATGTTAAAAAGAAGGCCACATTCTAATCATCTTTCTACTCAGAAGGAAAAGAAGGAATCACTAATTTTATATAAAACTACTAAATGTGTGAAATCTCACAAATGTTCCATGTTCCATTTTTTTGCTCTATTTCCAAAATCCCCAAGGGCTCAAAAGTGTTGAACCCCATATTAGATATTTTTCTAATTCTATTTTACAAAATTCCCCATTCCAATTCACACAAATTTTAATTTTTCTCAGGTGCTATCTTCCTTCATGCACTGTAACTAAGCCCAACAATACGATAATGTCTGAAACAGACCCCTGATAGACCATAAGTGCATTGGCTTCATATTTTAACCTTATTTTGTGGATTCTTTCCATGTAGGGATTTCATATTAAAGTGCAATTAGGAGGCAAACAATATGTAGCTACTTAAATTAAGCCATCCAGACAGAAACTACTAAAAAGCATATGTGTTTATATTAAAGTAATAATACTATGTAGCTTTATATGTAGGATAATGATCTTATTGAGAATTTGCTATAGTGCTCAGTTTCTGGGTTTAGTGTCAAAAGCTCAAGAGTGCAGCTCTGGGGAAAACTTCATTACTGAAAAGAAAACACTGAGATAACATCATGTTTCCCCTCTTTCGTTTTATAGGTGTGATGCTGCAAAATAATACAGTAATTGCTTGTGAGGAGGAGTTACTTTGGTTTGAAAAAAGCTATATTAATATGAGAATTGTACTTAATAAAAATATAATGAGAACAGGGTAATAAAAATATGCTGAGGGAAATGAATACTAAATATTATAAAATTTTGTTGAAGATAACCCCAAAAATTCTCTGAATCAATATAATTTTATATATTTCATATAAATCATATATACAATATATAGAAGTATATTATCTAACACAATCACACTTTAACTCAGGGGCCTCATTTTTTTAAAATTTTACTTTAAGTTCTGAGATACATGTGCTGAATGTGCAGGTTTGTTACATAGGTATACACATCCCATGGTGGTTGGCTGCACCTATCAACCTGTCATCTTAAGTTTTACGCCCTGCATGCATTAGGTGTTCGTCCTAACGCTCTCCTTTCCTCTTCTCCCCACCTCCCAATATGGGGCCTCATTTTTAAAAATAAAAAACCATAAAACTGTATTAATGGAGAGTGTTAAAATTTTGTTATCAAAAAGTTTCATGTACCTGAGTCAGGATATGTTACTGTATGCAGTAACTAGAACAACCCAAAATCTCAGTGGCTTATCCTAAGAGTTCATTTCTCACATAAATTCCAGCATGTTCCAGGTAGCTTTCCAGGGCAGCATCTAGCATTCTAGGCCACTCTAAACTTATGGCACTTTCCATATCAACAGATACTCTCCCCAATTGCCTTAGCTAAGTGCAAATCATATATCACTTCAACTCAAATTTCAGGGGCCAAAGCAAGCACATGACTTGTAACCTGAAAAGAGGCAAGGAAGTACAATTCTTTCTGTGTCCAGAAATAAATTTTACTGAGTGGCCATAAAACCTACCATACTAGTCAACTGGATTTTCATCATTGCTGCCAATGAACTTTTCTGTATCTTTTGGCAAAGTGAAATTGTATTCAGGCTAATTTGGGCATGTAGAATGAGAATGAGGGTAGGTAGATGGCTTTCTAATGTCATCAAATAATTATGGCTTATGCAAGTATACATGCAACATAGATCAAATATTTATATAAATAATATCTGTTTATAAGAAGCTTCTAAAAATATTAAATAAATTGGATTATCCATCAAAAAAAGGTTATCTGACAACTCATATAAAAGTTAGCAGTTTTTAACAAGCTTGGGACATGAAGAAAACCAAAAAACAAACTATCTTAAGCTGGGAGTGAAAATCTGGGCACAGATTATATAGTAAACCAGAAATAGGTTAAAAACTGAAGAAATGCAGATGGCATCTTGTCCAACTTTTTCATTTGAACAAAAGGTTATTATATAATTAAAGGAAACCCCCACAGTTATATGTTAAATATAGTCCAAAAATTTCAATTGTGTAACATGCAGAGCTGCTTTATTTCAAGTTTGCCAAAAAGAGACAGCATAACTAACCAGCTAGGAGTTTGTAGGGTCATCCTGGCCCTACCATTTCTGTCCTGATCCAAGCTACAACTTTGCACTACCTGGCCATTGTTTATTTTAATTCAGGACATGGAAATGAATCAGGTCCTATGGTTTTGTGATTTCAAGCACAGTGAACATCATTTTTAAAAATCTTATGGCTAGTAGATGTACATTTTTTATGTCCCTGGAGTTTGATCCAAGGGAATACAAGGGTTAAGTAGAACTGCCATTTTCTTTTTCCTTCCCCAAAAGGTGCTGCCTGCTGTTTTGCCATCTGGACTCACTTTCTATGTACCCATTTCCCACAATTAATAGTTAAAAAATTTAGCCCATTCTTATTTGAGGAAGGGGACAGATGATTAATGGAAACTGATGGGAAAAAAATCATATGATTATCAATCTAATTTTTTAATATTACAGGGGGTGTCTATACTCGTTTTGTAAATTCAGACAATTCTGAAAGTTGCAAAGTAAAAGTAAAATTTCTCTTGTTTTTACCCTAACTATACTCCCCAGAGCAAACATTTCATTCTAGAAATTCAGATATGGTGGCATGGAGGGTTTAAACATGCCATTCAAAGTTATAAAAAGTATTGGGAGAAGAAAACAGAATCTGCTACCTTTGCATGATGTAG
Source organism: Cacajao melanocephalus (assembly GCA_963573385.1). Taxonomy (NCBI): domain Eukaryota; kingdom Metazoa; phylum Chordata; class Mammalia; order Primates; family Pitheciidae; genus Cacajao; species Cacajao melanocephalus. The sequence continues at coordinate 106,167 of CAUYLG010003774.1, forward strand.
TACTAAAGATGGTGGATATTTTGCTTTATTTTTTGAAACTATAATATATGAAAACTATTATATAAAGCATATAAAGTTTGGAAAATGGTGTGTTAACATAATTAATTATAATTATCCTTAATAAAAATACCTTAATAAAATACATTTGGAGACCCAGACTTCCACTTTAATATTCTAAAATAAATAACCAATTGCCAAAACTTCATTGTCCTTTGAACTTTAATATTTTTTTAACCTGATGAAGATTTTGCCACTACAGATCTCACTAGACTACTGTTAATTTAGCAACTCAATTGAGCTTAATCATTCCTTATTTTTAATACTCTTAAAATTGGACACCACCCATAGGAGTTTCCAGTGAATTAGTCCCAGTAGCTTAACCAGTGATTTTATAAATATAACTAGCTTTAACCAATTACTGTAGTTTTAGAACCCACAGGCATTTTATTAGATTTTTCTCCTGCTGAATAAATTTAGTTCTACTAGTTTGTCGTGGCATGGTTCAAAGGGTTAAATTCAGCAGGACTGCATTAAAACTTGATTCCTCTTCTCTTGTCCACTCTGCTTTAATGATCCTGTATTGTAGAAAGATTAATCCCCCAAATGCAACTCAGTCATGTTATTCCACCACTAAAATCTTTTTTTTTTTTTTGGCTTCTCTTTGTATGTCGAATAAGGCCCATTCTCCTCATCGTTGTCTATAAATCCCTTTTTGCCTCACCACCAGCTAGATCCAGCCTCACTCTCTCCCTCTTTTCACAGACTCTACCCACACTGATATCCTTTCAAAGAAAATATATGGGATACACCAACATATTGTACTACATGGAACAGATATTTTCTAAATAGCACTCCAGTGGCTACATGCAGCTCTTGTCACTTGAAAAGCTACACATCTTATTCTTCACTGTTTACTGCTTGAAGAATCAGCAGCAACTTAATACTGGATATTACAGCATCATATATTTTAGTCATTTTTATGGTCTTTCTAGAGGCATCTGCTATAATGTTTAAGCGGAAAAGAATTCAGTTTCTGCCCTACAGCTTATACTATAAGCATATGTAGGCATTCATTTAATATAAAGAAGAAATTTAAAATATTCATTTCTGAGATCACCAGCTTTTAAAGTTTAGGGTTCACAGATATAAGGCTTTACAAATAGAATTGATTTGAGTTATATAAAACTAGAAGTCTCTACCATTATTTTGCAATTAATTATTCAGATATATTGGCCTTAATTATTTAAACCAATTTACCTGTTAACCCTATATCCTTTTAAAAAATGTTCTTGATATGAGAGAAAGCAGTAACCCAGGAAGATTCTTAGCTGATACTCTCACTTCTCCTCAGGGCCTCAAGAGATTTAATGCATCAGTCTAGCTCTTGTAAATGCCCTAGCTACAGCTCTTTTTATTATGTTCTCATATAATCTTCTCATGTCAAGGGTCTTCACTCACTTGGAGCATACTTTTGGGCTTAGACTGGGACTCTACAAACTCAGCACATTTCTGTATTGTGTCTTTGAGACCTATTACTGGGAGAGACTTGAATAACTGACACAAAATAGCTATTAGATGACACACAAAGGATTTGATGAACTGGTTTGATATCCTTCCAAGTAAATTTTAAAAATCAGAATTCAAACTCTACTTGTAACTGAATTAGGGAAATATATGTTCTCTTTTTAATGCTTTTATTACATTATATTTTTGTTTGATTTCAATAGGTCCTGATGAGACCTGAGTAGTAACATTTTCTACAATGATTTAAATCTATTTTTAGGTATCATGATTGTATATATAGAAAATCTGTAAGAATATCTAAACAGCAAAACAAAACCAAAATCTACTAGATAAATAGGTGAATTTAGCAGCAGCTCCCAGAAAAAGGCTCAATATAAAAAAAAATCGATTTAACAACCATAAAGTTACAACATACAAATAGAAAATTAAATACGAATTCTAGTTTTTCCAAAATTAAAATTCTATCCAAGAAAAGACACTGTTTAATTTAAAAAACAAGCCAGTGACTAGGAGAAAATATTGTATGTTACACATATTAGAAAAAAAGACGTCAACCTAGGCATGTATTGTCCCTGTAGCCATAAGCCATGTACCAATTTATACTAAAATTTAAATAAATTAAAATTAAATAAAATTAAAAATTTAGTTCCTCAGTCATTCTACCCTCATCTCATGGGCTACATGTATGACTGGTGGCTATCACATTGGACAACATACAAAGTTCTATTGGACTGAGTTAATCTAAATACAATAAAGAACCCCTACAAAGAAATTATTGTAAACATAATGGTCATACATTGAGAACAACATAAATTTATAATCTATAGGTGAGTAGATAAACAAATAATGGTAATGAATAACAGTTAAACAAATAATGGACATACTAAAATACTCCTCACCAATAAAAAAGAACACATTTCTCATAAATATCAACAGGAAAGGACTGCAAGGGTCTAATGTTGAGCCAAACAAATCAAATTTATATACCATATGATTCTTTTTAGAGCAAGCTTAAGAACTTATAAAACTAACCTATGGAGAGCAAAATCAGAACGGTTACCTCTAAGACGGATAGGGAGGAATCAACTGGAACAAGGTATAAGGGAACTTTTGAGGACTTCTATAACAACCACACACACACACACACACACACACACACACACACACACACCACACACACACACACACACACACACAGCCAATATATAAGAGAAAGTGATCAACTTCATAGAATTGCACATTAATAACACAAATAAATACAAATATGTACCAAGGCAAATGACCAAAATAAAAAATATATAAATATTACCAAATATTAATGAAGAATCAGGAACAACTGGAACATACACTGTTTCAAGGATTTTAAATTGGTACAACTAGTTTGGGAAATAGTTTGGCAGTATCTAATAAAATTGAATATAGGCACACATTGTGAACTGGCAATTCCACTCATGGGTATACACCCCAGAGAGATTCACACATTATTTCTCTAACAGACGTGTATAAGAAAGTTCAGAGCAGCGCTATTTATATTAGCTTTAACCTAGAAACCACATAAATGTTATTTGGCAATATAGGGGATAGAAAATATTGATATGATAAATTTCTATAAAATAAAAATGAGCAAATAAAAGCAATTGAGTGAACAATCAAGCAATAAAACTGAATAAATTACAAGTCATGCATCAAAATGTTTGAAACACAAAAATATAATACTGAGTGAGAGGATACAGGCAGAAAGTAAGTACATACATTATGATGCCATTAACATAAAGTTTAAAATCAGATTAAACTCTTGTATGGTGTTAGAATTCAGGATAGTGATTATCTTTTGAGAGCAGTGAGAGCAAGAAGTGGAATGAGGGGGCCGGGCGTGGTGGTTCACACCTGTAATCCCAGCACTTTGGGAGGCCGAGGCTGGCAGATCACGAGGTCAAGAGACCAAGACCATCCTGGCCAACATGGTGAAACCCCATCTCTACTAAAAATACAAAAATTAGCTGATGTAGTGGTACATGCCTGTAGTCCCGGCTACCCGGGAGGCTGAGGCAGGAGAATTGCTTGAACCCAGGAGGCAGAGGTTGCAGTGAGCCGAGATGGCACCACTGCACTCCAGCCTGGTGACAGAGTGAGACCCCATCTCAAAGAAAAAAAAAGTGGAATGAGGGAGACTTTGAGGTGCTGATTGTATTCTATTTTTAGATCTAAATGCAAGTTATATGGTGAGTTCCCTTTAAGAACACTCTTCGTTTCTGTTAAGTCTCTTATGTGCTCTTTTCTCTGTGTATTTTATTTATTATTTATTCATTTATTTATTTATTTATTTATTTGACACAGGGTCTTGCTCTGTTTCCCAGGTTAGAGTGCAGTGGCACAATCGTTCCCTGCAGCCTCAAACTCATGGGTTTAAGTGATCCTCCCTTCTCAGCCTCTCAAGTAGAGTAGCTGAGACTATAGGTGCACTCCCCCGTGCCTGTTAGAGTTTTAATTTTTTTTTTAGATGAGTTTTCACTATGTTGTCCAGGCTAATTTTGAACTCCTGGTTTCAATCAATTCTCCCACTTTGGCCCCCCAAAGTGCTGCCCAGCCTCTCTATATGTTTTATACATAAAGTGTCACCTTAAAAAATTAAGAGACTGTTGTTTATCAAAAAAGACCATTAAGTGGAAACAAAAAGATGGGAGAATGTATTTACAGCAAGTATAACAGACAATTTGTAACAGGGATCATTTATTAAACATTTGTAGGTGTTACTAAATGGCTCCTTTGACATACATTATCTCAGATAATCGTCACAACAACCCTATGACTTAGCCCATTTTAACTGAAGAAGAAACTGAGGCTTAGAGAGTGAGTGACTCTCCTCAGGTCACAATGACAGGATGATTCCTAACCAATTCTCTTATGCTTTTAAATGGTATAATAAACTGTTATAAGAATGAGACAAGTCACTCTTCCAGCAACTTATATATCTTTGTTTCCCACAACATTATAATATACATAAAAATAAGAAATATTGTTTTAATATTTTATTTTTATTTTTCCAACTTTTATTTTAGATTGGCGGTAAAGCGTAGGTTTTTCACCCGGGTATATTGTATGATGCTGAGGCTTGGAGTATGAACGATCCCATCACCCCGGTACTGAGCACAGTACCCAATAGTTAATTTTTCAATCCTTATCTCCCACCCACCTCCCCCCACCACAGTAGTCTCCAGTTTCTATTGTTGCCATCTTTATGTCCATGAGTACTCCATGTTTGCCTCCCACTTTTAAATGAGAATATGTTGTACTTATTTTTCTGTTCCCAAGTTAATTTGCTTAGGATAATGGCCTCCAGCTGCATCCATTTTAGTGCAAAGGACATTATTTCATTTTTTATGACTACATAGTATTCCATGGTCCAAAACAGATTTAAAAGTACAAATGTGCAGGCTGGGCACATGGTTCATGCCTGTAATCCCAGAACCTTGGGAGGCTGAGGCGGGCAGATGACAAAATCAAGAGATCAAGACCATCCTGGCCAACATGGTGAAAACCTGTCTCTACTAAAAAATACAAAAAAATTAGCTGAGCTTGGTGGTGCAGGCCTGTAGTCCCAGCTACTCGGGAGGCTGAGGCAGGAGAATTGCTTGAATCCAGGAGGCAGACGTTGCAGTGAGCCAAGATTGTGCCGCTGAACTCCAACCTGGCACCTGCTGACAGAGTGAGACTCTGTCTCAGAAAAAAAATAAAGTACAAATGTGTATGCAAGTAATATACTCAGTACAAGTAATATACTCATTAAGTATATACTCATTGAGTATATTACTTGTACTTTGAAGTACATAGACAATGTGGTATATCAGAAAGCACAAGCATTGGAGTCAGATGGAATCCTGGGTCCATTATTTACTATGTGATCTTAGAAAGTAACTTCAAATTTGATTTCCTTGTTGGTAAGATGGCAGTACTTTAATATATAACAAGAACAGTTCCTGGAAATGTGAAATGAATGAATGCTTTTTAACATGACAAAAATTGGTAAGTTCTTACAATGAATATTCTTTCAAATACGTTAAAACATCTAAAATGTTTCTTATACAATTATTTTACCTTCAAAGTCACAATTTACTACATAGTATTAGCTGATGTAATCAATTAATTACAGTCTGGTACACAGTTTAAGTTGAAATTAAGTAATAGTCTTGTGCTTTAATATGATCTACAATATATAGAAAAAGTCTACTGTACAAAAATAAGTGAAATGCATCATGGGTAAGAAAAACAACTGCTAGAAATATAAACAAAACTTAGTTTAATTAAACTATTATATAAATGTGTAGCATAATGTATAAATTATTTTAATTGAATATTGCGTTTTGATTTCAAAATAAAAACAATATAAAATTTAAAAGGAATAAGTATCCTTGTCACAGCTTATATTTCACTTTGATATGCAACTAACTCTGGTATCCTTTAACCATAAAGGCAAATTGAAAAGTGTCAGTCCATGTCCATAGTATTTAAAATAGAAGTTAAAAATTACATATTATACATAAAGAGAGAGCAATAGGAGTTCAGTATTCAAAGCTTCAATGTTTGGAAAGTAATTCAGGCCATCACTCTCATTTCTGGAATCTGGTTTCAGTGTAGAAATTTGGACATGCTATTCCTTTCCAAATGAATTAAAGTACATATTTGTGTAGCTACTTTTGAATGCATTTGCAAAGAATTATTCAAAGTGTTTATTCAGATGCATTATAATGCCAATAAAAAAAGCCAAGTTTTTCATCCAGTTTTTCTGGTGAGCTGAGACATGGATTTTCTCTCAAATGATATTAACAAGTTGGTGCCCTTTCATCAGTTAAAACCAAATGTTTTAACTTACCAACACTGTCATCAGACCTTCCTATAGTATACCACTCTAATACATTCTCCAAGCAAAGGCTTGAACTCACTGTGACTTACACCATAGAAGATCATTTGAATCATGATGATAATGGCCATGCCCATTACTTATTCCATTTTTAATATCTTTTCCCCCAAAAGTGATACCTGGTGAACAATGCAATAAAGAGACCTATGTTCAAAAGTGTATCACCATGAATATAATTTTCATGCCAGACCAACAACAATAGCAACCAACAATAAGCAACCATCTGTTGTAGTTATGCTTCTTAATTTTGACTCGTCTATATTGACTTTTCAACACATTTCTTGACACATAAAAATAAGTAGTTTCTTTTGTTGTACTCATGAGAGTCACTAGATCAAAATGTTCTTCAATCACATTGTTATCAGTTGGATCATGTACCCCAATTTTATATGTTGAAGTTCTAGTCATTAGTATCTCAGAATTGGTCCTTGTTTAGAAATAGGGTCACAACTGATATAGCCAGTTAATTTGAGATGGGGTCAGGAGTAGGAGAGGACCCAAATTCAATATGGCTGGTGACCTTATAAAGAGACATTTGGACACAGAGAAACATACAAGGAAAACACCATGTGAAGATTAGAGTTATACTGTCACAAGCCAAGGAACTGCCAGAAGTTAGGAGAGAAATTTGAAACAGACCCCTCCCTAGTGCCTTCAGAGTAAGTGTGGCCCTGCTGACACCTTTATTTCAGACTCTGGGCCTCCAGAACTATTTTACAATAAATTTCTGTTTTTTAAGACATTCAATTTGAAGTTCTTTGTTATAGCAGCCCTAGCAAACTATTACACACATCATATACTTACTTAGACTATTAGTAAAATTAGATAGCAAGAATTACTGAAATGGGAGGCATCACAAATTGTCTTTTTTCCTTAACTTCTCTAAGCTCATCTGTAAATGCAAAACTAAGTGCCCCAATAATATTCGTTAGATTATTTTTGGAATTGTTTGTTTATGTTTGGGACACATACTTTTTGTGGTAACGAATTCTTACATTGCTAAGTAGATAATATTTCTTAAATTTCCCACCTGAAAAATATGGTGTCAAGTTTATGTTTTCAATTATCAAATAATTTTATTTCATAGTATTGGCATTATTTCATTTGCATTCTAAAATAAACACTGTTGAAATGTTGATTATTTGTTCATTTCATTGACGTTTTTATCATATGTCTTTTCTGAAGTGCAGTTAGCATTTTTACCATAAATTTGTTTTTTACAATGACATATTTTCAATAAAGATACACTCTGCACATTAAACAGGTAGGAGTATTCTATACTCCATTGAGAAAACACTCCAATTTTTCTTGAAACATGTGGCCCACTTGGACTATCTATTATATGCCAACTGTTGTTAGATATATAATTTTTTAAGATTTATATAAGAAAGTAACAACACCAAGTAATGACAAAGGGCATCCAGCCCCTTTGGGAGATGTCCTTTGTCATTATTGTGATGAGAGAATATAGGGGTGATGGACCCTCCAGAGGTCATATCCTGTGTAAGGGAGTGCCAGACATTGAAATCCAGTGACTTCCTCCTAGCATGTTGCCAGATGTGACAATTTCTAAATGATGGAAAATAAAGACACGTGGAAATTTTTAAAAGACATATCTCTTTGATTCATTTTTGGCTTCTGATCAGACACTTTGATTTGTTGACTAGTACTACCATGTACTAATTCAAACTAAAAATAACCAAGAGTTTGTTTTGTTTGTTTGAACATGTGCCATTTATTCATGCCTCTCACCAACCAGTCAGAGACAAGGACCTTGATCCAAGCAGAAAAGGGTGGAACTCTGGACTTTATCCTCCTGGTCCTCTTTCCCAGAAACATCTCCAGATGTGTATAAAGTGCCTGTGCATGATGATCCTCTGGGGAGAGACAAAAGGTGCAAAAGCACCGCACCTAGACCAAGGCAGCAGGAGGAAGGGCTCTGCTCAGGAAGAGAAAGGCACAGGCCTAGGACCTGAGGAACTAGAGGGGAGGAAGAGCCCCTCCACCATCACCATTGATCCTGGGAGTCTCGATGCAGTCCTGGACTAGAAGGAACTAAAAAGGGAAGCCTTGAGCATGAAGTCCCAGGAGGTAGGGAAAGGGGGACAGGTAGATTTTGCACCCTATGCAAAGAAGTGGCAAGGGAGAGATATATTAGGGACCTTAGAGGATGAAAGACTTCTCCAGTGATGAGGTGCTCCTGGAGGTTCACCAAAGTGGTCATCTCAAATACCTCCTATATACCCTCCATCTTGGTCTTGACTGAGCATAGGCGGTAGCTAAGGCACTGATCCCAAGGCTTCCTTTGACACAACTGGCTCTTGCTTCATCTTAGCCAGCCCTCTCTGGGTATGTTAATCTTTCATCAGGTCCTTCTTCCAAACTACTAGGATTATGAGTGTGTAGGAGCATAAATGTCCACTAAACTAGGTCTTTTTATATATATATAATTTTTGCCTTAGTGATTGAATGATGCCATCATTTCACCTAGACATCCATAGCAGAAATCCTGCCATCATCGTAATTTTGCACATCCTAAATATATTACTATTCCTAAAATATTTATTTAAACTTTTAAAACTGCCCCTCCTTGAAATCCTCTTACCTTTTTAGAGATTATCATGAATTTTCATTCTGGACTATTTTTCAAAGTATTTTTAATTTATTTCCCCTCTAACACAAGCATCTCCTTTCTGAAACACAAATTTTATGTGTGTGTGTATGTATAGATGTGTAACATATACAGTCCATAATATATAAAAATAATTTTACCTAGAGGTATTTTAATTCCAAAACAAAAAGCAAAAAGTAAAAAAAAAATCCAAAGAATGATAGTAGGCTTTTTCTTTTACTGCTTTGGTTTAGTACCAGATTCTGATACTTTTATCATTTATTCCAAGATCTCAGTGTCAGCGCTTACATTTTTCAGGACCTACAGTATATGAAGGTCAACGCAAAATGGTGACTGAGTTAAATAGGTGGAAAACACTGATAAGCCTTTTAAAAGCTTATATTTTGTTAAAATAAATTTATTTATTTAGATAGGAGATACATGTACTGTTAAGATGCATGGACTGGTACAGAAACTCTAAATTCCTGAGCCTTCTTGGTCTTTTATGGTTTGGCACCTACTGTGCCTTTCAAACATTATTTTGTCTCATCCCATAACTTCACTGTGAGTTCCTTGAGGGTAGAGTTTGGCTTTTTCTTTGTATCCCCACTTCCTTGAATAAGCCTGAGACATTATCAGTAATCAAAATATGTTTTTGATCAATAATGATTACTATTTATTATTGTTCTTTAATCATTTTTTATCCCCACCTATAAATTCCTAAGAAGGAGGACTGTGCCATCTTCTTGGTTTGTGGTTTGTGGCTTATCTAATAACCACATTGACTATAATAAATGACTAATTTGTAAAATTATGTACAAGGTACACAACAAGGGAGAGGAATAAATCATCCAAAAATGGTCAATATTAATATAGTCATATACTGAGTAACATATATGGGAAGAATTTGATTTAGTTTATGACTTAAATCATCTATTCCTTCATTCAAAAAACTCTGCAAAGACATAGGCCCTGACAACAATTTCATGTTGATGATGCCAAAGGCAATGGCAAAAAAAAAAAAAGATAAATGGGACCTAACTAAAATAAAGAGCTTCTGCACAGCAAAAGAAACTATCAACAGAGTAAGGAGATAATTCTACAGAATAAGATAAAATATTTGCAAACTATGAATCTTGCAAAGGTCTAATATCCAGAATCTATAAGGAGCATAAACAAATTAACAAGCAAAGGAACAACCCACCACATTAAAAAGTGGGCAAAGATCACAGACACTTTTCAAAAGAAGAACACGCACATGGATATGAAGCATATAGAAAAATGCTCAACACTACTAATTATCAGAGAAATGCAAATTAAAATCACAACGAAATACCATCTCATATCAGTTAGTATGGCTACTATTAAAAGTCAGAAAATAGCAGATGCTGGCAAAGTTGCAGAGAAAAGAGAATGCTTATACGCTGCTGGTGGTAATGTAAATTAGCTCAGCCATTTTGGAAAGTAATGTGGTGATTTCTCAAAAAACTTCAAGCCTATGTACCATTTGACCCAGAAATACCATTATTGGGTATATACCCAGTGGAATATAAATCATTTTACCATAAAGATATATGCATGTGTAACTTCACTGCAGTACTATTCATGATAGCAAAGACATGGAATAACCTAAATGCCCACCAAAAGATTTGATAGAGAAAATGTGGTACATATACCCCATGGAATATTATGCGTCCATTAAAAATAACGAGATTATGTCTTTTGCGGGAACATGGATGGAGCCAGAAGCCATTATTCTCAGCAAACTAATACAGGAACAGACAAACAAGTAGTGCATGTTCTCACTTACAAGTGGAAGCTAAACACAAATACACATGGACACAAAGAAGAGAACAGCAAACACTGGGGCCTACACAAGGGTAGAGAGAGGGAGGAAGAAGAGAATCAAAAATCTACCTATCAGGTACTATGCTTGGTACCTGGGTGACAAAATAACCTGTACACCCAACTCCCATGACATGCAATTTACCTACATAACAAACCTGCACATGTACCCCTGAACCTAAAATGAAAGTAAAATAGATAATATGTTAATATGGTTGAAATTTAATTCATTCAAATAAAGTAAAAGCTGCTATAACCATTGGGAAATCAATCCGTAATTCTAGTCCTCTCTTAAGAGGTAACCTCTGTAAGAGTTTGGATTATAACCCACCAGAATTTTTACTTATATTTATCATGTTGGTCTTGTGTTTCAAAATAAGTTATGTCAACAGCATCATTGTATGTTTTGATATTTTAACCTACAATATGTATGTCAATTTGTTCAGATTGACCTCATTTGCACAACAGATATTCCATGGTTTTAATAACTATTTGATAATTCCCCTTGCTGTCATTATTAAAGTCCAAACAATGCAAAAAAACTCCTCTGCGTATTTAATATAACAAGAATATTGGATATGTTTTTACATTTTTAATTCAAATAATTCATGCTCTCAATCTCCAAGTGAGAGAAATAACCTAAGTTATATAAAAAGTCTGGTTGTATGATTAACTGTAAAACTTGAATGAGATGAAGGAAATCTTAGATCTGTCTCACGTCTTTTCTTACACTATTATGTCATATAAACTCCAGAATTATCTTCGTTCCTATTATTATGTTCCTATTATTATGTTCCAATTAAAATGTGGCTTTAACAGACAGACAGTAGATTGATATGTACTACAATACAATGAATTTGTAAGACAGAATACTATATAACATCTTTATATATCATTTAAACCTGGTAATATATCACATTGGTTTGTATAAAGTGTAAGCCTTTTAGAAATTACAGATTTAGAATGAGTGTGTACCAAAAGGCAATAATGAGAAAAATGACAGTCTCTTATTGATCTTCTTGATGATAAAATTTATATAGTTGTACAATTCTAAGGAGTCTCTCTGTATATATTATAAATATTCTATAAATAATTACGCTCCATGAATGATCTTCAAGTTTCAAATCTTTTTCTATTCTTTCAAATGATATTGCTGGCTTATTTTTATTGAATCAGAAACAGAATTGACATGAATTTAAAACCATTTAAAACATTTAGTATTTTTCAAAGGAGAGATAATTAGAGTAAATATCAACACAATTAAAAGATATGGACATTTTAATAACATTGTCATTATATAAGAAGAAAGAAAAGGCAACCAAATAACATCATAGAAAGTAAGTCATTTTTAAGGAACATTCTAGATATAGCACATATTAGCAAATTGTGGGAGTTCTAGAGATGTGCCTATTTCCCCAAACAACCTAGGAATATGCAAATAATGTTATCTACTAAAAGCTAAACTTGAAAAGCAACATAATGTAACTGTTCAAAAACTTGTCCATACCCTGACTGAAATTCTTAACATAAAGGAAGAAAGTGACAGTTAAAAGGAGAATGTGACATAAATGGAAGGATGTATTCTGTAACTCCTTTTATAAGCATTTTCCAGAAAGAAGGTATCTTAAATCAAATGTGAACATATCTTTTAAAAAGGTGGATATATCAAGATGACACAGCTTAATGCCATTATATATCCAAACAAAAGCTTGTTGTTCTGAATACAGTCTATAAGTAATGCCCTGATTATAATTTAGCTGACCTAAATTACAATTGGCCTACAAAGAGAGATTACACCAAGAAGAAATAAATGTATTTGTTTGTAGGTATCATCGTATTGTATTTAACAAATTGGAATTTTAAGATATAATAGTCAGTGCCAAATAGTATTCCTGAGGCCACTCCACACTGCATGATCATGAGTACTAATGACTGTACCAGTAAGATCATGATGATGGAACTAAAATTAATTGAATGTTTATCATGGACCAGGCACTATATTAAACGTGTTAACAGCTTAAATGTGCTGTCACATTTAATCTACAAGCACACCAACCCTGTAAGGTAAGTCTTATTATTATATCCATTTTACTGATGGGCAAATCAAGTTTCAAAGTGGTTAGGCCACTTGCTCAGGTTTCCTAGGAAGCAGTATGGCACGAATGCAATTACAGGTCTGTCTGGCTTTAGACCCTGTGCCCTCAGACTTTACTCCTCCCAGAGCAAGGCTACTATAAGGATGAGATCTTAGCCTGACTGACCAAGGCTGTTTTAGAGTTCTATAGCTCATATATTTGAGAAAATAAAGATATGGTAGGAATTGTATTTGGAAATTGGTGTGCCAATAAATTTCCAGTATGAAACAACTGAATCATAGCGCTATTGGTAAGAGTCTTAGCAAAGAGATTGAAAACCAAAACCGACAAGGATATTGATAAATCTTTTGTCATCTATTAGTGAGCAGAATACCAAAGGCTCTGACTGCCCCTTCTGAGTGGTAGTTATTTTCTGTAACCGAAGCACTGTAGTCTTCATGGATTTCAGTCTTCACAAGCATTAATTCAACTTAAAAGAAAAGCGTGGCAGCTTCATTCGTCTCCTGAGACATTGTATCATGACTTGCTACAGAAGCACTTTGCATTTAAAATGTTGAAAATGTTCAGAAACATTATGCTTTGAATATAAGAGTTAAAGGCTCGAAATAGTAGGATATGGTAACCAAGGTAAGTCACTGAACATAGGACTATAGTAGCAGTACCATATGCAATGTTGAGGAATGATACCCTCAATAAAAATATTTTGCTAAGAAATGTATTATATAAAATCCTATTTTAAGAATCTACTAATAAATACCCAATAAAGACAGTAGTAAATGGATTAATGCATGTGATTAATCTCCTATCCTCTCAAAATCATAGTTCATTGGATGTCATTATTCATATCAGCTATAACTCCATCACAGATTTTGAAAATATTTTATTTCAATGGCCTTCTACTATTTGAGCAGAAGTATTAAAAGAAACAATGATAGCTAAACTGTGTCTTCTCATTTAACCATTGATAGGTAATAATATATCTTTCAATAGAGAGAAAACAATCAGAACAAAAAATGTTAAATAAACATGATTTTAAAGTAGAGAACAGAGGAACATTAAAGGTCAAGAGCCACTTCCCTACGTACCTGACAGAACCTGTTTCCTACATTCACTGATGAACTTTGAGCTGCATTAGGAAATTGCCACAATAATGCAGCAAGGAATAGTAGTGACTTGGCATTAATGACATGTCATGTTGGCATATTTAGGATTCCAAGAGTTACAGCGTTTGATAAATATGATGTAACATAAATGATATATTTCCACTAGAAGATTCAAACAGAATCTACTCATTCATAAAAGTCATCAGCGGCATCAGATATACTTATGATCAATGAAGAAATGCAGATGTGTTAGGTCTTGTCTTTAAGGAATTCAGAATCCACTTGGAAATAAGGCACATGTGTGTAACAGAAAAATAAAACCCATATATTAAGCAAAATATATAAGTACTCAAGTAAAGGTCAACAAATGGTTGAGAATAAACAGAATTTGAGACAGAACTAAAAATCAGTAATACAGTTGTCCCCACGGGGGATAGTTTCCAAGACCCACAGTGGACACCTGAAAGCCTAGATGGTACCAAACATTGTCAATGTTTTTTCTACATATACATACCTCTGATAACATTAAATATATACTTTAGGCATGGTAAGAGATTAACAACAACTAATAAAGTAGAATAATAACAATATAATGAAACAAAAGTTATGTGAATATGGTGTCTCTCTTTTTTCCTCTCTTTATCCCCCTCTCAAAATATCTTATTGTAGTGTACTTATTTTACATCACAGGTTACCGTGGATAACTGAAACACAGAAGATAAAACCACAGATATGATGGGGACTGCTATTAATTTTATAACTAAAGAGATTGAGAAAAGTCAATCCAAGAAGAGAATGATGATTTAAGCAAAGTATAAAGAAAAGACCAATTAACATTTCTCAAATGCCAATATGCATCAGGAACTAAACTAGGCAGGTATGTTTATATTATTTTACTTAGTTTGTATAAACAGCTGTGAAGCCGACAGTATTAGGCTCATTGTATAATTGGGTAAACTGAGGTTCCTAGAGACTAAGTTACTTGCCTAAGTCACCTAAGTGATAAGTAACAGTTAATGGGTAATAAACTGTACTAATAGAGGTAAAATGATTATTAGAATAAGAAAACATATAAGACAAGGTGGTAAAGAGTTTCAAAAGAAGGTGGTGTAACAAAGAGAGCAAAGTTATGGGTCTATGGTCAGACATACTTGATCTCAAATTCTGGTGGCAGTACATATCAGCTGTGTGACTTCAAGATGGTTTACAGATTTTATATATATATTTATATATATAAGTATGTATATAAATATATATATTTTTATATATATATACACACACTATATATAAAGCTACACACATAAATTATATATGTTTAATATATAAACTCCATATATTTATATACGTATTGTACAAATTTTAATGTACTGTTTCACTGAGATGAAGAAAATATGATCACATTTTATAAAAATATTTAAATTGAAGATATTTAATAAAATATCTCAGAAGAAGCTGATGATCATTATACAGTATAAGAATTACAGTGAAGGACTTCCGCCAAGATAGGAATATAGGAACAGCTTTGGAGCGCAGTTCCCAACGAGAGCAATGCAGAGGATGAGTGATCTCTGCATTTCCAATGGAGGTACCAGGTTCAACTCAATGGGAATGGTTGGACAGTGAGTGTACCCCAAGGAGGGCAAACCGAGGCAGGGTGAGGTGCTGCCTCACCTGGGAAGTGCAACAGGCTGGAGGACTCTGTCCCCTCCTACCCAACGGAGTCCATCAGGGACTTTTCCAGACACTCTGGCACTCCAGCTCAGATACAGTGCTTCTCCCATGGTCTTCATAGCCCACAGATCAAGAGATTCCCACCGGGTCCAGCAAGCACCATGGGTTTCCAGCACAAACCTGGGTGGTCCTTATAGCTGGTGCCTGGAACTCCTGCAAGACAGAGCCACCCATTCCCCTGAAAAAAGGGGGCTGAGGCAGGGAACCAAGTGATCTGGTTCAGCAGGTCCCACCCCCACAAAGACCAGCAAACTGATACCAACTGGCTTGAGATTTCTGCAGCCAGCACAGCAGTTTGAGCTTGACCTGGGATGGTAGACATTGGTGGGAGGAGGGGCATCACCATTACCGAGGCAGTCTGCCATTACTGAGGCAGCTCTAAACTTGCCTGTATAAACAAAATCACAAGTAAGTTTACGCAGTAGCTAGGTGAAGCCTACAGCAGCTCAGCAATGCCTCTGCAGGCAGACTGTGACTAGACATCCTTCTTGCTGAGCAGGGCATCTCTGAAAAAAGGCAGCAGCCCATCAGGGACTTATAAATAAAGGCCCACCTTCCCAGGACAGAGAACCTGGGAAAAGGAGTGGTTGTGAGTTCCACTGCAGCAGACTTAAACATCCCTGGCCAGCAGCTCTGAAGGGAGCAATGGAGCTCCCAGCACAGCACTTGAGCTCTAGTAAGAGACAGACTGCCCCCGCAAGTGGCTCCCTGACCCCTGTATGCCCAAAGACACACCTCATACAGAAGAGTCTGGTTGACCTCTGGCAGGTACCCTTCTGGGGAGAAGCTACCAGAGGAAGGAACAGGCAGCAATCCTTGCTGTTCTGCAGCCCTGGCAGGTGATTCCCAGGCAAGCAGGGTCTGGAGTGGACCTCCAGTAGCCCTACAGAAGAGGGTCCTGACGGTTAGAAGGAAAACTAAAAAACAGAAAGAAATAGCTTCAACATTAACAGAAAGGACATCCACTTAGAGACCCCATCTGAAAGTCACCAACTTCAAAGACCAAAGGTAGCTAAATCCTTTTGGATGGAAGATGGGAAGAAACCAGCACAAAAAGGATGAAATCACTAAAAACAAGAATGCCTCTTCTCCTCCAAAGGATCACAACTCCTTACCAGCAAGGGAACAAAACTGGATGGAGAATGAGTTTGACTAATTCACAGAAGCAGGCTCCAGAAGGTGGATAATAACAAACTTCCCTGAGCTAAAGGAACATGATCTACCCAAAGAAACTAAGAACATTGAAACAAGGTTAGACTAAATGCTAACTGGAATAACCAGATTTGAGTTGAACTTAAATGATTTGATGGAACTGAAAAACACACAACAAGAACTTCATGAAGCATCCACAAGTTTTAGTAGCAAAACTGATCAAGCAGAAGAAAGGATATCAGAGACTGAGGATCAACTCAAGGAAATAAAATGAGAAGTCAAGATTAGAGAAAAAAGAGTGAAAAGAAATGAACAAAACCTCCAAGAAATATAGGATTATGTGAAAAGACTTAATATATGTTTGATTGGTGTACCTGAATGTGATGGGAAGAATGAATCCAAGCTGGAAAATACTCTTCAGGATATTATCCAGGAGAACTTCCCCAACCTAGCAAGGCAGGCCAACATTCAAATCCAGGAAATACAGAGAACACCACAAAGATATTCCTTAAGAAGTGCAACCCCAAGGCACATAATTGTCAGATTCACCAGGGTTGAAATGAAAGAAAAAATGCTAAGGGCAGCCAGAGAGAAAGGTTGGGTTACCCAAGAAAGGAAGACCATCAGACTCACCATGGATCTCTTGGCAGAAACCCTACAAGCCAGAAGAGAGTGGGAGCTAATATTCAACAACCTTAAAAAAAATAAGTTTCAACCCAGAATTTCATATCCAGCCAAACGAAGATTCATAAGTGAAGGAGAAATAAAATCCTTCATGGACAAGCAATTGCTGAGAGATTTCATC
The DNA here is from genome assembly GCA_963573385.1 of Cacajao melanocephalus. Classification (NCBI taxonomy): domain Eukaryota; kingdom Metazoa; phylum Chordata; class Mammalia; order Primates; family Pitheciidae; genus Cacajao; species Cacajao melanocephalus. The sequence goes on from CAUYLG010003774.1 coordinate 123,952, forward strand.
ACCACCAGGCCTGCCTAACAAGATCTCCTGAAGGAAGCACTAATAATGGAAAGGAACAACCAGTACCAGCCACTGCAAAAATTTGCCAAATGGTAAAGACCATCAACACAATGAAGAAACTGCATCAACTAACAGGCAAAATAACCAGCTAGTATCAAAACGGCAGGATCAAATTCACACATAACAATATTAACCTTCAATGTAAATGGGCTAAATGCCCCAGTCAAAAGACACAGACTGGCAAATTGGATGAATTCTGTATTCAGAAGACCCATTTCATGTGCAAAGTCAAGACCCATTGGTGTGCTGTATTCAGGAGACCCATCTCATGTGTAAAGACTCACATAGACTCAAAATAAGAGGATGGAGGAAGATTTACTGAGCAAATGGAGAGCAAAAAAAAGCAGAGGTTGCAATCCTAGTCTCTGATAAAACAGACTTTAAACCAACAAAGATCAAAAGGGACAGAGAAGGGCATTACATAATTGTAAAGGGATCAAAGCAACAGGAAGAGCTAACTATCCTAAGTATATATGCACCCAGTACAGGAGCACGCAGATACATAAAGCAATTTCTTAATGACCTACAAAGAGACTTAGTCTCCCACACAATAGTAACAGGAGGCTTTAACATCCCACTGTCAATATTAGACAGATCAACAAGACAGAAAATTAACAAGGATATCCAAGACTTGAACTCAGATCTGGACCAATGATCCTAACAGACCTCTACACCCCAAATCCACAGAATATACATTCTTCTCAGCACCACATTGTATTTACTCTGAAACTGACCACATAATTGGAAGTAAGTCTCTCCTCAGCAAATGCAAAAGAATGGAAATCATAACAACCAGTCTCTCAGACCACAGTGCAAGCAAATTAGAACTCAGGATTAAGAAACACACTCAAAACCAAATATTTACTGGATAAATAATGAAATGAAGGCAGAAACAAAGATGTTCTTTGAAACCAATGAGAACAAAGATACAACATACCAGAATCTCTGGGACACATTTAAAGCAGTGTCTAGAGGGAAATTTATAGCAATAAATTCCCACATGAGAAGCGAGAAAAGATCCAAAATCAATACCCAGAGGAGTGAGATCAAACAAATTCAAAAGCTATCAAAAGACAAGAAATAACTAAGATCAGAGCAGAACTGAAGGAGACAGAGACACCAAAAACCCTTCAAAAAAATCAATGAATCCAGGAGCTGGTTTTTTGAAAAGATCAAGAAAATAGATAGACCACTGGCCAGACTAATAAAAAAGAAAAGAGAGAAGAATTGAATAGATGCAATAAAAAATGATAAAGGGAATATCACCACCGATTCCACAGAAATACAAACTACCATCAGAAGTTACTACAAACAACTCTATGCACATAAACCAGGCAATCTAGAAGAAATGGATAAATTCCTGGACACTTACACCCGCCAAAGACCAAACCAGGAAGAAGTTGAATCCCTGAACAGACCAACAACAAGGTCTGAAGTTGAGGCAGCAATTAATAGTCTACCAACCAAAAAAAGTCCAGGTCCCGATAGGTTCACAGCTGAATTCTACCAGACATACAAAGAGGAGCTGGTACCATTCATTCTGAAACTATTCCAAACAATACAAAAAGAGAGAATCTTCCCTAACTCATTTTGAGACCAACATCATCCTGATACCAAAACCAGGCAGAGACATAACTAAAAAAGAAAATTAGAGGCCAATATCCATGATGAGCATTGATGCAAAAATTTTCAATAAATATTGACAAACCAAATGCAACAGCACATCAAAAAGTTTATCCATCACAATCAAGTAGGCTTCATCTCGGGGATGCAAGGCTAGTTCTTCTGCAAATCTATAAACATAATCCACCACATAAACAGAACCAACGACAAAAACCACATGATTATCTCAATAGATGCAGAGAAGGCCTTCAACAAAATTCAACAGCCCTTTTGGCTAAAAACTATCAATAAACTAGGTATCAATGGAACGTATCTCAAAATAATAAAAGCTATTTATGACAAACCCACAGCCAATATCATATTGAATGGACAAAAACTGGAAGCATTCCCTCTGAAAACTGGCACTAGACAAGAGTGCCCTCTCTCACCACTCCTATTTGACATAGTATTGGAAGTTCTAGCCAGAGCAATAAGGCAAAAAAAAAAAAAAAAAAAAAAAAAAAGAAATAAAGGGGATTTAATTAGGAAAAGAGGAAGTCAAATTGTCTCTATTTGCAGACAACATGATTGTATATTTAGAAGACCCCATCATCTCAGCCCAAAATATCCTTAAGATGATAGGCAACTTCAGCAAAGTCTCAGGATACAAAATCAATGTGCAAAAATCACAAGTATTCATATTCACCAATAACAGACAAACAGAGAGGAAAACCATGAGTGAACTTCCATTCACAATTGCTACAAAGAAAATAAAATACCTAGGAATACAACTAACAAAGGATGTAAAGAACCTCTTCAAGGATAACTACAAACCATTGCTCAAGGAAATAAGAGAGAACGCAAACAGATGGAAAAACATTCCATGCTAATGGCTAGGAAGAATCAATATCATGAAAATGACCATATTGCCCAAAGTAATTTATAGATTCAATGCTATCCCCATCAAGCTACATGGACCTTCTTCACAGATCTGGAAAAAAACCCTTAAACTTCATATGGAACCAAAACAGAGCCCACATAGCCAAGACAATCCTAAGCAAAATGAACAAAGCTGGAGGCATCACACTACCTGACTTCAAACTTTACTACAAGGCTACAGTAATCAAAACAGCATGGTACTGGTACCAAAACAGAGATATAGACCAATAGAACAGAACAGAGGCCTCGGAAGTAATGCCACACATCTACAACCATCTGATCTTTGACAAACCTGACCAAGAGAAGCAATGGGGAAAGGATTCCCTGTTTAATAAATGGTGCTGGGAAAACTGGCTAGCCATGTGTGGAAAGCTGAAACTGGATCCCTTCCTTAAATCTTATACAAAAATTAACTCCAGATGGATTAAAGATTTAAACATAAGACCTAACATCATAAAAACCGTAGAAGAAAACCTAGACAATACCATTCAGGACACAGCAAGGACTTGATGACTAAAACTCGGAAAGCAATGGCAACAAAATGCAAAATAGACTAATGGGATCTAATTAAACTTAAGAGCTTCTGCACAGCAAAAGAAACAATCATTAGAGTGAACCATCAATCAACAGAATGGGAAAAATTTTTGCAAGCTACCCATCTGACAAAGGGCTAATATCCAGAATCTACAAACAACTAAAACAAATTTACAAGAAAAAAACAACCCCATCAAAAAGTGGGTGAAGGATAGGAACAGACACTTTTCAAAAGAAGACATTTATGTGGCCAACAAACATATGAAGAAAAGCTCATCATCACTGATCATTAGAGAAATCAAGTCAAAACCACATTGAGATACCATCTCATGCCAGTTAGAATGGCAATCACTAAAAAATCTGGAGATAACAGATGCTGGAGAGGATGTGGAGAAATAGAACGCTTTTACACTTGGTGGGAGTGTAAATTAGTTCAACCATTTTGGAAAGACAGTGTGGCGATTCCTCAAGGATCTAGAAATAGAAATACCATTTGACCCAGCAATCCCATTACTGGGTATATACCCAAAGGATTATAAATTGTTCTATTATAAAGACACATGCACACGTATGTTTATTGCGGCACTGTTCACAATAGTAAAGACTTGGAACATTAGGAGAAATACCTAATGTAGGTGACGGGGGGATGTATGCAGCAAACCACCATGGCATTTGTATACCTATGTAACAATCCCGCACGATCTGCACATGTACCCCAGAACTTAAAGTATAATTTAAAAAAAAAACGAATTATAGTGAAAAGTCTGGCACTATACAATTCTACCTCTGATATTGATAAAAACAAAGAGAAAGACATATTTTTATTTTAAAATGTATAAATATCTTTATATTACGGTAGGAAGACAATGTGCTGGATTTTCTCAAAGCTCTCAGTTTCATGGAAAACAAACTCATCTCCTAAATGTAAAGATATTAGGACATCTTTAGATATTCTGTAAAATAAACATCCCCAACATCTCAGTTGGCTTAAAACTACAAAGATTTTTGTTCATGAAAATTTGATCTGCTGACTCTCCTTGGCAACTGCCTCCACACCTCCATGACAATTTGGGTTGACAGAAGTCCTACCACCTTGTAGTTTCATAATTTCAATCATAAGGTCTCTGGTTCAAAAAGGCAGGGAAGGAAAATACAGGATGTCTTTCAATGAGAGTAATTCAGAATCTATTTCTACTCAGAACCTTCTGGGGTCCTATATAACAGTAATGAGGTCAGGAGTTAAATCTTGTTTATGGGGGAAAGGAGAACCAAATGGTACCTGGCACTAGAAGTCTGCCACAGAACATGAGGAGGTGGGATTTTAAATTTGGTAAGTGTAGACAATATTTGACATAGTCACTGGAGAATATGAAAGAGAGTCATAAAAAGTGTAATAAAAGCATGGCCAAGCATCACTGAAAGTTCAATCAGAGATTATAGATTTATGATAGTTTCAGTCCTCATACTACTCTGATTTTCTGAGACTACAAGGAGAAAGACTATAGATTGATATAGTTGGAAGTCAAGGGGGAGAAATTATATTGCAATCATGGAGAGAATCTGAATAATTTTATTTTAAAATATTGAGTCTGGGCAAAAAGCCAAGTGAAGCCAAAAAGGGCTAAAAGCCTGGGCCAAATATATTTAGATGTGACTGATGCTGAAGGTGCCTAGACATATGAGTAGATAAATTACAGTAAGGTAATAAGAAGAGCCATCTTCAGCATCAGCATCTTTTCTGACAAAGGGTCAATAGCATCTCTGAACTCCTAAATTTAGAGGTAAAATTGTTCCATTCAATGAATGGACAGTGATAAAGCAGCTATCTACTCATTGCCTACCCATATGAGCCTAACAGTGACCTATTGTGAAAACCACCCCTCTTTAGTAATGCCTTACTTTTTGCATGACAGGCTGCCTCAAATTTCACTGCTGACGCTTTTCATATTGGGGATGGATTTATGGTACTATTTCACAGGCCACTAAAAAGGAACAGATCACACTTGAAGTTGATGTTCATATGAACAGAGTATTGTGCCAGAAAAAAAAATGTATCTTCTAAGTTAATGGTTATAATAATATATCTAAAATTATGTTCTGTGGTATATTTCTGGCCTGTAATATACAACAGTAACAATCACATAAGCAAATGAAAAAAAAAAGAGTAAATTGATAGCCTCATACTCATTATGAGGACATGAAGGAACAGTAAATTGGAATCAGTGATGGGATTATTTTGCCTCCATTTTATTGGAAGGAGTGGCATCCATATTTTACCTGGATTGTTATCTACAGTTAATTATGTGAACCATTTATAATGTTGACTGCCTGTTGTCAGCTGATTATCACTGCCATTTGTTGACAAAGAAATTAATAGGAGAAAGTTCTCATTAAAAATATCGATTTGCCCTGGAACAGTGGCTCACACCTGGAATCCCAGCACTTTGGGAAGCCGAGGTGGATGGATCATCTGTAGTCAGGAGTTTAAGACCAGCCTGACCAACATGGCAAAACCCTGTCTCTACTAACAACATGAAAAAAAATTAGGCGGCTGTGGTGGCAGGCACCTGTAATCCCAGCTACTCATAAGGCTGAGGCAGGGAGAATTGCTTGAACCCAGGAGTTGGTGGTTGCAATGAGCTGAGATCCTGCCACTGCACGCCAGACTGGGTGACAGAGTGAAACTATGTTTCAAAAAAAAAAAGAAAATACTGACTCATGTTCATTTACACTTTCAGATTAAAGAAAAACTACTCAGTAAATCATTTGCTTTAAAATGTTAAGCATTTTAAGAAAACATTCGTAGTGCCAAATAGCAAATATATCATTGAAAATGTACTTTTGTGATTTTATAAGTCAGAAACATTTAATCTTGAGTTTTTAAGCTTTGATTTTTGGGTGCCTAGCCTACTTAAAACTTCCCCAACAGATGTCTCATCAGTATCTATCTTGGCAGTTACGCAGCTATGCCTATTGTAGGCATGTTTTGGATCTGGTGTCTAATTTCACTTGTAGGTTTTGGTGATGTAATGCAAATTCGATGTCATTAATTAGTTAGTGTCTCTGGTTGCTCTCTGAACTAGCCTTAGCCTGTTCAACATTTATCATAATTAAAACTAGTAGAAGCCTCTAGATCATATGTACAACATTTTACATAGGTGATACCAAAAGTAAAATAAATTGAAATTATCACGTGAGTAATTCTGATTATTTAATATTGAACTGCGTATCAGTTCATCATGATTTGACTATTAGATAATAGATATAGATACAGCTAGATATAGAAAGTAAAGCTTTCCCTTTGATAGTGACTAAAAAGTCTACAATGGACATTTTAAGAACTAAGCGTAGATTCAGATTTTGTGTGTTTTCTGTAGTCTGTTAGAATGCATGAGCTTGAAATGTACCTTGTTTTCTCAATCTTTCTAGCTATCACACAGTTGATACTAAATGAATGTTGAATAAGCAATCATATCAACTGAAAAATCTGCTGAACATGCTTATATATATTACAAACCAAAAGGTACTTCTAAACATTAAAATTATACCAAAAAATATTTTCTTTGAATTTCATATTTTAGTGTATCCTTATAATACAGTAAATTATTTTTACTTCTAACATAAAATAAATTATGCTTTATCCTGGCTTTGTGTTCAATTCCTATTATAATTAAGCTTTTACAAAATCAAAGACTCGGTCTCCTTGCTTTCCTCTCTTTAGCATATATTTAATTTCTATTATGAATCTCTTAAAAAATATTTTTAGCATCTAGTACACTTAACACTTAATAGACAATATATTTCTATTTAGTGAAAAATATGACTGAATAAAGGAATTTACTGAGGGCATTTATGTAAGGATTCCTCTGGAGCAGTTGTAAATAGGAGATAATTAGAGCTGGTTTAATTTTGAACTAAAATATCATGCTAACGAGGAAGAAAAACAAATGTCATATATACTTTTCATTCCATAGAATAGTCCCTGAACAAATTAGATTAACAATAAATTATTTGATAAATATTTCCTACTGGGTTGCCAATTTTTTTCATGTGAGGTGTACCAGCAAGCAGATTGTTGACCGCATAATCCTCTTTCATTATTTGTTAATTTCAAATTAGAAATAGGTTTTGCTCTCATATTTCTTATTAAATAAAAGTGACAAAAAAATTAACAAATCCATTTTAAAAACTGGCCTTTACCTTAAATAAATAAAGCAAAATAATTTTCTAAATGTTTCCAATTACCTTGGCTGTATAGAAATGCTGTTTCTCTGAAAATAATGGAGGCATCTGAAGGAAAAAAAATCAGGTTTTTGGGAAATTGTGTGCAATTAAGCCTTAGCTATAAACATGAGGGCATAGAAAGGTGATTGCTGGGAAGCCCACAGCGTGTGTCTTTGTAACTCTGTCAGCCTTATGGGAGCACCAATGTCAATAATGGGTCCCTTCAGTCAAGAGATCATGCACCCTAGAATGCCACATAAGCCTTGGCTTCACTGTGAATTTTAGATTCCTCCAGGTGAAGAACTTCCCTCTGCATTTTTATGTTCTTTTGTTTTTTAAGAGTCCTAAGGCTGCTTGAGGAAACTGCCTATGGACAATGTTTCTTTAAGAAAAATAAATAAAAAATCACTAAGATTCCCTCTGTGCACAAACACATACATTACATATTATATGCCATACACACTTGAGTATTTGCTTAGGATATTTTTAAGGGTACAAGTAAATGTTCTTCTCTTATTCACATTTTTAAGACATCAGAAAATTACAAATATGGCTAAAGCTAAGTTCAGATTCTAATAACATACAGCAAGATCATTTGGGTACTCAATGTTTAGACATATTGTATAGATACTGATAAATATTATGAACACAGTACAATTTATCATTATTAAAATCATAAGATATGTAATAGTTTTACATGTTAACACATACAATATGCAGACCATTAAGAGTTAATAGCTCTAGGTCAGGTCTAAGTTAGTATTATATTCACACATCTTAGCTTTTCTTTTTTCTAAAATCAATATCTGCAAATAATAAATGAGATCCCAGAGGGTTGAGTTAAGCTCCAACCACCACAAGCAACTCTGCAATTGGTCATTGACTCAATAATGCAGGTGAGTGCCACACTATAGAACATCTTTAGCACACTGTAATAGAAAATTAATAGCTTTCAAATCAGCAGTAGAGTTACCCTAAGGATTACATAATAGCTTGGGTTAGAAAAATCACCCAAATCCAAGGAGTATACAAGTCATAAAACCTGAGAAAGATACAGAAGCTCCAACATTTTGCTTAATTTGTTCCATGTATTCTGTATTCTGCTCACACAACAAAAGGTGCATGATCTAAAAGCATCATACTGACAACAATGTACTAAAAGCCGCATTGCAGCGGTATCCATGGTGTTCACATGAAGTTTATATATGACAGTACAGTGATTTACATATGAGTCAGAAACCTTTGCATTGGGAATATTTTTCCTTAAAATTAGTAATAGGTTAAACATTCTTTACAGATCTTCATGCTGTATTAACATTTATCGAGGTCACAATGTTTCACAATGAGAAACACAAGCTTTGTTTATTTCCTCTGTCACGGGAACCTCCTTTCAACATGGACTCTCAAATGATAACCTGATTGTAGAATCTCAAACTATATTCCAGAATGAGAACATAAAAAGTAAAGAAATAATAACTTATTTATAAATATACTAGTTTACAGAGCTGGAAGCCAATGGCACCAATGACTTATAAGCACTTCAGAGTCAAGAAACTGGATCCCTACCATCCTAAAGTGAGGTCAGAAAACTTGTGAGCTGCCCAGCACAAAATATCCATCTGTAAAGAGACAATAACATGTGATAGAATATCAATTATTCATTTTTCAATGCCAGACAAATCTGTGGATGCAGAAGGGCCCAAAATAAAACTTGGAGGGTTTTCATTTTTACAATGAACATGTTTAAGACAGAAAGGAAACAGAATATCTAAGCTTTACAAAGTTATACTATTTCCTTCTATTACTTGACATCTTAGATAGGTCCACATCTTTACAAAAGCATTTCTTTTCATCTCAAAGAAAATCCACAAATAAGTCAGATTATTCAAGAAGCAGGTATATCTCCAAATGTTTCTTGTGAAGTAAGACATGTGGCTTAAATGCATATTTCTAAGTGTTGGATTTGGAATCCAAATTACAACTATTTTGCAAACTAAGATGAACAATTTAACAATTAGCCTTAAGTAAAAAGTAAGACCAAAAAAACTCACAAAAATCATAACAACAAATATTATTGAGAAAGCATAGATGCTGAAGGATAGTAGACACTTACCCACAGGCTGCCAACATCCAGTCATTTGCCAAGGCTAAAAGCATATGGCAATTTCCCGCAGGCTACTTGTCTTTTACTTTTCAAACGAGTTTCATCACCTATTTTAGCACTATCTGCAAAGATTTGGGATAGCAAATAAAATCTTCCTTCCTGTTTTTTTTTTCCTTTTAGTTCCTTCTCCTAGTGGCTTGTGCCATGCACACAAAATGGCACCTTTCTTTCAATGCAGAAGCAGGCTTTATATACCAAGCATGTGTATGTGAGTATGCCACAAAACACCGGTTCCTTATCATGCGCTTGTTAGCTTGTCCAATCTATGGCAATCACTTCAGTCCCAGGGGTTGAAAGACACAAGACGCAGGGAAAAGGGGAAGCAAAAGCTGAAGAAAGATCAATACTGCACTGTGAAACAAGAAGTGTAGGCTATTTACTTTTCATTGATCTGATGATGCAGGAGAAACACCTCAAACTGCCATTAAATTGAAGGAATACGTCTTCTGTGTTTTTTCACCTCAAGGTCAGGAAGGAGCTAAAAAGAAATTAGTACGAACAGAAACTAATCACAGGCATACAATAAAACTATTAATCCACATTACAAACCCGCAGAGTAACGTAATTAAATTTCAAGTTGAATGAGGGTCACAACAAAACAGATATTGCCAAGGTTTTTGTTTAGTTTTGTTTCATTTGTTTTGTAAGTTGTTTTAACTTGTACCTGGAACAACTACAAAACAATGGTATATAAGGACTGAATTGAACCAACATTAAATGCCTTGCTAGAGGCCTGGCATTATTTTTCAAAAATCCCCAAGCAACGTAAAGTCCCAGAAAATAATTATATACAGATTTTATTCCAGCCACAGAGAAAAGTACTAAATTTTAATTTCTAGATATTAATGTAAAGTTTCCCCCAAAAGATCACAAATAGTTTTCTAAGGAATTTGACATAAAATTCTGTGTCATTTTTCCTTCAAATTAGAAAGACCTAATGTGTTTAGGTAAAAGGGATTTAAATATTTTCTAGAATAAGGCATTTGAGACCCCTACAATGACATATGACTGGATTTTTTAAAAAATTATATACCTCTTTGACATCAATATTATATGAAGAAAGTTTTTTTTTCATTTATATGTTCATTCATTCATTCATTCACATGAGTTTCTGTGGCATTTCCACATGCATACGTATATACCCAGACACATATTTGTAATATGATTTTCAAATAGATAGTGTTTTTATTTGGGTCGGAATTTCAGAATTCAAGAAACCAAAGCATTGAAATTAAATTTAAAGTTTATCAAGTGCACCAAAATCATCCCAGAGAGATATTTGTTCCCTGTATTCTGAATTTATGAATATGATAGTCACAATTAAGACTCATTCTATTAAAAAGACTTACTTTGAATTCGCTAAATGAAGATCTTTACCATTTTAGAAAAAATCAATGACAAGACTACACCCTGCTAGCCATGACAACTGTAAAACTTTGCCGGTAAGACATTAGCATTGTTCTCTCCTATAACAGCCTTGCTCTTTTCCATCAAGTTTTCCTCAAAATTCCAAAAAAAGCCCAACATTTCTAAACACAATAGCCTTTACGTTTCCTTTGATCCATCACTAAAGATGACGCATTCCTTCTAAATGATTTTATTAAACAAAACTATAGTTATATACAGACAATTTAATTCCCAGTTTAATTACTTTTAGGGATGTTAGCGTGTGAGTCTATTTTAAACATTAATCAAATGATTTTTAAATAATTTTTGTTATCGTTGAGTATTCAAAAGCTGAGCAAGTCTGGAAGGGTGTAATTACAGAGATGTATATGTATATATATGAAAACACACATTTTGTAAAAGCTCAAAACTCTTTAAACTGGCTATTTAAATTTAATTTAAATTGTCTTAATTTATAAAAATTTATAGTAATAATTAAACTAATCTGAAGATAAACCTTTATGAAGATCTTTTATTGAAGCTACGGGAATTAAATTCATTCTAAAGCTCTAACTACCTGTAAACTAATTATGAACTGACGTATTCAACAAACATTTTAGCTTTCAATTTTATTTTTTTACCCAACAACAACTGAAATTGAGTGGCTTCGTGCACACCACTATTAAGCCTGTTTGGCAGAAGTCCAGAACTTCTCTGCTAGGTCAATCTGCTAAGAGCATGCCTGTCCAGGAAGCAATTTTTGGTATGTAGCAAACTTGATTCAGTAAATGCAGCAAGTGTCAGAAGCAGCTAAGTCCAGACTCATCCTAAGAAATTAATGCCAATCACTGTTACAGAAAGGGCAAAGCGGCACTACAATGTTTACAATGATTTCTTAGGTGAAATGTGATAAGAAGTTGGCATTTCACCATATATTCTACATCTTATTATAATTCACTTGAAGGGTGATAACTGATAAGATTTTCTTTTGTTGCATAATCAAAATTGTTCAATGTTTGAGAGTCTCAAGAGACATGAGGGAGAAATTATCATTTCATCTATGCATTCTAGATCATTCATTCCCATCTTTACTTCTGAAACATTATTGCTACAATTTGAAGAGTTTTAAGGAATCTGCATAACTTTTGTATAGTTTTCCTATAAAACATTTAAAAAGTTGAAGCATTTTATTTTGAATACATTTTTAAAAAATATAATAAACCTCTTTTATTTAAAAAGGATCTAGGATTCACTTGTAAATCCAAAGATTTAAATATTTGAGGATATGTTTATTAATGTCAATACACACATACTTTTTAAGGTGTCTTGATTAATGGTAACCTGCTTTAGGTATCTTAAAGTATTTAAAAACTTATAAGAATATAATTATTCTTTTAACAAAGTTACAGAAAATATGAGCTGAAATTAATTATAGATTAGCATTTGGGTCCAAGATGAGGATCATTTCTATGTTACATTTCCTAACATGACATAGACTATAATAGTGATTCTTGGTCAAATTTAATCACCTAACTGAAGTACTGTATATATCAATTAATTTCACATCCATTGCATGATCTTTAGACAGTAGGAGATATTGCAGGTCACTTTGCTGATGGTTGGACATTTTAGGCAATAAAAACTCAGGAGGCATCTTAGAGAAAGGAGCATCAGGAAGCAACTTTATTAAATTTAACATTTTACCTCATAGTATATATTCTCTATATGTCAGTCTTGTCCTCCTTTGGACACTAACAAACAATAATTTTCCTTAATGTAGTATTTATGTATACATTTCTACTTTTTATTTTTAATCCACTGTCCCAAACTCCTTAAGCCTTATCTGCATCTGCCCACGATCATGTCATAAATTGTTGTTTATGATATTTGTTAAGCACTTAAAGCACTTACAAGCAATTTTTATTTAAACAAAAAAGACATTCTGTGGTATTAAGATGTATAACGACATAATGAAAACAAGAAGCTATATTTTTGAAAGATGAGAAAAAAACAAAAAAAGTCAATATAGCTACAAATAAGTTAAATATTATATAATTATTTTTTATCTATTCTACACTTTTCAAAGTGTTCATAGCCTCCTCAATTAACCTGTCTATATGAGTTCATCTAAATCTACTAGGCAGATTGTTGGGAAAGGCAAAATGGCACTCATAACTCATCACTGGACTGCTGTCCAAATTTCAGAAAATTGCTCATTGTCTTTCATTGCCTAAAATCTCTGCGTAAAGGAAAGTATAAAGATGCACTTTTTGTAATTTAGCATTTCCATGATTTTTTTAATTTCAACGTTGACATGTTATCTTTTTGAGGGCTTCATCTTGACATGCCTGTCAGCTTGCCTTTTCCATTTTTAATCGGGTGAATAATAGGTGATAAAGGTTGATTAAAAATGAACCTGGAAATGCATTTTATTAAGATTTTTGCTTCCATTTATACAAGCATGCAATCTAATTGTTTTCCTGAAGAAGTCTTATGAAAGAAATATATTTTCTTTAGAATTTTTAATTACTATATTTTAAAATGTGTCACATTTGATTAAATATAGAATGATCATGAAAGTAAAGTGGTCTTCCTTTTAAAAACAATACATAGAGAAAACTGTAAAATTATTCTGTTAAACAGTTCTTCCTTTACAATTAGGAAATTTATTTTGACTTTGAGGTAAATGTCTTCATTTTGACTGTTCTCACATAACAACCAGGGTGTTTATAAGCCCTGAAGACTTATTCTATTAAATGACTTTAGAATATATCATAATTTATAATTAACTTATAATTATTGATTATTAATAAAACCCTATGTTTCTATTAACAAAATATTTAAATTGTCTTAAGAACAGATTTTTTAAGTATATCAATGAAATTCAATTCCTCCTCCTATAAGCTTCCTATCTAATCTTTTAATTGAACAGTCTTTGTTACTTCTGGAAGGCAGGTCTATGTGATGTCTTCCTTAGTACATAAGCGAAAAACAGTAATCAAGTTGCTGAGGGCTGAATGTCAACTCTACAAGAAATGTGTCTTTATTCTGGTATAAATCAAACAGTGGAACTCTACTCCTACTACCAAATAATGAGGAATAATGATGTCCTAAATTTGGAGTTAGGTACTGCAGAGGCTAATTGTATTGGACAAGAAAATAAAAGACATAGGGAGAATGAGAGAAAAGGGCAGCAATGAGAAAGAAGGTAATGCAATGATGTTAACAGGAGAGAGAGCAGAAAAATGAGCAAACCAAAGAACTTCTTGTTAAAGAGACCATTTTTAATAGGGATAACTAATATTAAAATTAAGGTTTGTACTCTTGCAATATAATCACATTGTGTGCCCCATATAATGTTCAACAGAGTGCAGAAGAAGGATAGAAAAATAGAACAAAATAGAAATTCATAAAGAAATTCTAGGCTCAGCGTGGTAGCTCATGTCTGTAATCCCAACATTTTGGGAGGCCAAGGTGGGCAGATCACCTGAGGTCAGGAGTTCTAGACCAGCCTGGCCAACATGATGAAACCCCATCTCTACTAAAAATACAAAAATTAGCTGGGCATGGTGGTGCGTGTCTGTAATCCCGGCTATTTGGGAGGCTGAGGCAGAAGAATTGCTTGAATCTGGGAGGTAGAGGTTGTAGTGAGCTGAGATCGCGCCACTGCACTCTAGCCTGGGCAACAGAATGAGACTCCATTTCAAAAAAGTAAGAAACTCTAAAGAAGTTCTACTGCAGAAGTTCAGAGCCTTAAGCTCAAAGTTTCAGGTCTACTTTATCGAGAATTTAATAGGCTGACTGATAGCAACTAACAACTAAATTATAAAGAAATAATTTGAATCTCTATAGTTCAAGAGACATAGATATAATTGACTGTATTCAATTTTAATTTAACTCATATGAGAAGAATATACTTACAGTGTTACCTCTGTCCCTGCTTTCCTATGATTTCACTTTCGTAGGTTAAGAGGCAGAAATCTGCAGAGGACCTAGGAGTGTAGGAGAGATTTCTAGTACCCATTCACATCTGACTCTTCCTTGTGGTTAAAAGAGAGAATTGCACTCTCTTTTGCCTTACAGACTGTTATTTGCGACAAGTGATCAGTTCTAGCCACTGGGCTGTGAGAGGAAGTTGTGTGCTTCAGCTAAGAGTAGAAGCATTTAAGTGCTTAGTGAGATCCTTCGGCTCTGTCTTTCCTGCAGTGGACTTTCCAGAAACAAACAAACAAGCAAAAAGTAGATTTTTGTTCTCTTAGACCACTGAAATTTTAGGGTGGTTTGTTATAATGACATACTTGAGCTTCTTCTAATACAAAAATAATTATCCCAGAAGTTGGGACCTTCTGAAACATAAAATATGTATTCTTGTCTTATTGATAGGCTGAGGAAGCCACTAATTATTATAATCTGGAAAGATGGTGATCTGTCTATTGCTTGCAGTAAGGAAGCATACTTTTGAAAATAGATCATGAATCTTATAAATCTACAGTCTTAGGAAAAGAGTTTGAAAAACTGAACATTATTCTTCTGAGTTGATTGCTATTACCTGCTTTTGACAGAATATTACTAAAAACCTAGTAACCTCAGATAAGAATTGACGAATTTTCAGACTCAAATGAAAGAAAATGGAGATTCAAGAAATTTCAGAATTTGCAAAATGGGACAAATCAACTACTCTGAGATCACAAATACTACGAACTATAATTGAGAAAGTATTTTAAGTGACAAAGGCAATTAAAACTCTGCTTTCTAATAAATTGAAAGATAAAATAGGGCTTTTATATCTACTACTAAAACTTTCAAAAAATTAAGGAGACTCAGAATAGAACTGACTTAGAGGGAACATTCCTCAAGGTGCAATATTTATTAAATAAGAAGTCCACTAAGTTTTCAAAAGAGCCTAGTAGCCAAACAAGCCATAAGACTGAACTAAAACTGTCTGGACTTAAAGTTTGATCACACAAACTTCTCTTTCTTTTCCCCCTCTAAAGCAGGGTCTCACTGTCATTCAGGCTGGAGTGCAGTGACATGAACATGCTCACTGCAGCCTTGATCTCCCTGGCTCAAGCATAGCTGGGCTCACATCAATCTTCATCAACCTTAGCTGAGAACTCACCATGTTTAGCTAGATTTTTAAATTTTTGTAGAGACAGGGTATCCCTAATGTTGCCTAGGCTGGTATCGAACTCCTGGGCTCAAGCAATCCTCCTACCTTGGCCTCCCCAAATGCTGGGATTACAGGCATGAGCCACCATGCCCGGTCACTGCCCAAACTTCTATAGGTAGGAACAGTTTGAGAAAGTTGCTCAGACCCCGAAGAACATGTTCTTGATCATCAACTTGAAGATGTGGCAAAAAAAAAAAAAAAAAACAAACAAACATACAATGGAAAAGGAAAATATCAGAGGAAGAAGATAATAGTCACAGATGAAATAAAAAAGGGAGTTTATCACAGAGGAATTGTGATTGTTTTAGTATGCTCAACCTGCAATATCTGACTTTTTTCACCCCTAATCCCCACCCTAGTCCCTGAATTCCTGCAGAGTGAAGGTGAAACTATCTAGATAATTGATAATTAATATGAGTTTTCAGAAAAGGTGAGCCCTTTGAAAGGGGATTAAAGGGGTTATGGAGATTGAGGGCACAGAGGGGAAGGGCAGAATAAAGGAGAAAAGTTGTGAGAAGCTGAGTGCCTTCAAGACCCTAGATAAAACAAAACTAAACTAAAACAGTGGAGAACTTTGGCTTGCGTTGAGTGGGATTAAAGAAAATCCTGGAATCCTAATTCCATGAGCACTCTGCGTGGTACAGAACTTCCAAATTTCTTATGGATTCTTGGTGGATGTAATAAGAATTTTCAATATACATTACAGTTTGTTTTCTAATGTAAGGGCAAAATACTTGTGTAACAAAAAGAGAGGAGAACAGTAGAAAGGGATTCTGTGATGTGATGTGGAAATTTAAGGAGACAAGATTAGATGAAAAATGGAGCTGCTGATTTGAAATAATGAGTCACAAATTTAAGGTTAGTTTTAGCTTTAAAGTTACAAAGCTTATGGAATGATGGGGAAAATTGCTGTCTAAATTTGTTTTCTCGCCTCATACTCTAGAGTTGAGCATAGAAGCCACATTCATGTTTCAGACTTTCATAGTGCCCATTTCCTCACTTATTATTCTAGCTCCCCACTCTCTTTTTCAATCTAGCCATCTACTTTGACTAAACTCTTATTTCTATTTCCTCCACTAAGTCCTACCAAGATTCATATTTGCTAGCTTTGATGGGCAGAAATACTTTTAAAATTAAGAAATAAAATTGTACTTAAAATAATGCCATTTAATTTACACACACAAAGATTTGGCTCCTGCCATTTATCTCATAAAAGTCAAATTTTGAATTATTCAATTTGTTCCAATGTATTCAATCTGCAAAATAACAGGGTTTCTATAACAAATAGTCCTTATCTAAATAGTACTTATTATATGCACTGTAATTCTCTATGTTCCTCTCTGAGTCTTCCATTAAGTTTGAAAACAGGAACTAATTTTTCTTCCTTTCTCATGAGTCTAGTCCAGCACCTGGCAAATTGCAGTCACTTGGTAAGTTTTTGAGATTTTTTTAAAGTAATGAATCTTTAAATTTACAGATATGATATCTGCCATTTAACTTTGGTTGGGCTCCAGAACACAATTTCGTTAAGCCACCTTGGGCATTCTACTTGTTTCATTAAAAAAGAAAAGAAATCAACTTAAAATGTTTAAAAGGCAATTAGCAATGTATATTCTATTGATAATAGATACTTTGGTATTAAAATGCACACATCTTGATAAACCGAAGATTGTTTTACTAATCTGAGTCAATAAGTTTTAAAAAGACTACAATTAACTCTTATTAACCTTCTATTCATTGCAATAATTTCTGTATTCAGTATTAGGATATTTAAAAAATATACTATTAAATATTTTCCTCTGAGAAAATCGAAAACAACGCTCAATTAAATTAAAAGTCAAGGAAAAATCAAATGTTTGGCAGGGAGTGAGTCGTTAAACCAGAAAAAGTTATTATGTCTGTCAGCTCACTTTCCCATTCAGTTAGTGGACTTTCAATGCTTTCTGTTACTGTGAACTGCTATTTTAATATATATTTGTAAGAAAAAGTTATCATGTTTATTTTTTAGGAAGTTAATAAAAATGAACTAGACTGGATACTTATAAAAGTTTTCTGTTTTCAATATGTGACTAATTCTACAGGTAATATCTGAACCTATTATTAACCAACTAATAAAATATTTTGCGTGCTTATGAGATGCAGTTAAGAAAACACATGTACCAAATATTTTACATTTTTGGCTCCTTCTTGGAGATTGGACAGCCATAAAACAAAGAAAACTGGGACCATTACTTTGAAATTAAATTTATCACAGGGAGGGGATAAATGCAGACAGAATGATAAACAACTTATTTCTGGTTCAGACTAGAATACAATTATCTCTAGACCTAGAAAGCAAGGAATTGATTTAGAAGCTGTGCAGCAGATAAAATTGTGTAGAAAAGCAAGGCTCAAAGCTTTAAAAGTATTTTAAGGGAGGCTTAGAGAATACTGACTGTGGTAGATATGGATACTTACCTACATAATATACATTCTAATAGGCATTAATAATAAAATCACATTTTTGTTTGGAGCATCTGTTTGCCCAGTGAAATAATAATTTCTTCCCCAGATTCTTTTAGCTAGATTATCCGTGTGATACATTTTTGGATTCTGTGACACAAGAATTTTCCCTTCGATCGTCCCTTTGCATTTGACTTACACTTTGCCTATGGATAGAATGCTTAGATATGAAGCACCATCTTGTCCCGTCCTAACAGAGGCCTCAGCTGACATTTCTCATAAACCACCAGATTTGTAATTGGAGAGATCTTCAGATACTTTTAACAGTCTTTGAGACTTGCAGCTGAAGCTAGAGACATTGTGAAGCAGAGATAAGCCTGACTTTCTATGCCCTATCGGATTTTCTGACCCACAGAAGGCATCATCAGAAACCATTGATGTTTTGCACAGTGAAGTTTTAGAATAATGTCTTATGTAGCCACACCAACTGGAACGGTAAGTCATTGAATTAAATATTGGGTAAATAGAAATAATATAGGTTCAGAAGAAATCAATGAACAAATTTCAAATGTTTAATATCTCTTTAGAAAACTCATTCAGAAGAAAAACTCTTATACAGGTTAAACTACATTTGAAAGTTTTGTCTTACTACATTAGAAACAGTTACTGTGGTACAGTTAAATTTGCTTGAAACTACATGATAGTATCTAGATTTAAAAGCTATAATTTTAGAGAAGAGCTTGAGTTCATTAAATTAAAGCGTTTCCAGTTAGTCATTCATTTGAACACACCATTTTGGGAACAAAAGAGAAAACCTACAGAATTGTGTAAGCATATAAAACCTATGAAACAAGTTTATACAAATACTTTCCCAGTATTGTTGGGAAATATCTGGGGGGAAAAAAAAGATTTTTGTTACACAATCAGTTTGAGAATAAATCTCCATATGAGATTTTATTAATTAACTTGCAAATTAAGATGGATAAAGAAGTAGCATTTTCATAAGCTTTTAAAATACTTTTGCTACCTTGTGTATACCACCAATTAAGAATCATACAGAAAAGAAACCAAAGGTAAGAAAAGATGTTCCAGCGTAGGTACTTCTTCCCAGAGGAGATCGCTCGTTAACTTTTGTCCTCGCCTTTCCTATGAGGACCTGTTTCCTCTAGTTAGTAGCCAACGATCTTCCAAAGATGTTTCTGTACGTCTCTACTACATAATCATGTAAAAACCCACATGAAGTAAATTTGAAAGTTTTTAACTACAAAACAAAAGGGAGAAAAATCTTACTTCCTAAATAAGGATAAGCATAAACCTTTTGTAAAAAATCACTTAAATCAGTAGATTATTTGATTTACTTTTTCAATAAAGAAATCTAAACAATGAAAACACATTTTGAAAAGAGATGAAGCGTAAATAAATTAAGCATACTACTGTTAAATAAATCTTTGAATGATATAGATACACACAAAAATTGAGTAAGAAAAAGTCAAAAATGAACCTCTAATTTAAACACCAAATGTGGCTGAAACGAATGATCAATAAAGACCACTTTTTAAAATAATGATAAGAAAGGATACGAAAATGAAATGATTATCACATTGGACTTATCAATAAACCACTAATAGCATTATGTAAATTTAATTTTACAAAATATTTTAACTTAAATAATATATTATCTGCTTAATGTTTTAAACTCATGAGTAATGAATATTAATAAAGTTTAGAAATTTAAGAGTGAAAAGTTTGTTCCCTGCTGTGTCTTACTATTAGATTTACAATCTATTAGAGGGAAAAAAAGAACAATAGGCTAACCTCCTGATGAAAGGTAACTTCTAGTTTTCTGTATTTCCTACAATCAACATTACCAGGGAATCTCAAACATATCTTATTACTAATGCCATAATCCATATTTAAATGGTGATACTAAGCAACACAGAAAAGCAGATTGCATTTGGTAAAGAAGCATTAAAATATTAATCTAGGAAAACAAGTTAAAATTTCACTGTTTTTGGAAGTAGAGATTCTTATCTTTGTAGTAACTTTCAGAGGCACATGAAAAAGGAGAGAATCACCCAGTAACTTTGATTTCTATAACTTTAGATATAAGTCAGAATCACTGAGAATTTCTTGAAAATATGTGGATAAATGTTTGTTGAAATGAAAATTAGTGCACAAAATACTAATGATGTTAGTACAAAGTTTTGTGTTTTTCTTTTCAGAAAAGCAAAACAAAAAGTCAGAATAATTAAAAAATAGAGATAATGAAATAACCACAATAAGGTAAATCTAAAGGTATTACTTTCTGTCTCCAAACCACTATTATAAATAAATACTATCTTTGAAACTTTAGCCGAAAATAAAAAAGCCAAGTAACTCCAACAACCAGGATTTAGGAAATTTGACTGGAGAGACTCTCAATGACAACTCACTGAAAATAAGAGATAAAAACTGTCTTTCATTCACTGTGAAGTGATTCTGACAAATGAGCCAGCACTACTTAATCTGTACAGAAAACAATGAGCCAAAAATGGTTTAGCTGTAGTGAAAATTAATGAAGTGACTCTTGGCTGATGCCACCCATATTTAAATATTATTTACTTCAACTCTGGCACTTTTTTAAAAATCTGAAATTTTTATTCTTATATTCTTAAAAACCTGAGATCACTTGGACAAACTAATCAGGAATAAAATTGGAAGTTATGCATTAGACATAATTTGTGTCTGAAGATACTGTAGGAACTTTGGCAAAGAGTCTTGTGTGCCCTTAGGAGTTTGATTGAAATGGCTAACCTAGAAAGATTTGGAAGCATATTTAGGTAGAGAATAAAATGAGTCTACTCAATGGAAAAAAGTACCCACCTGGAATAGACACATTGGTTAGGTACAATCTTAAAAGTATATTTCTTTCTTTTCTTTTTTTTTTTTTTCCTGGAGAAACAGTTTTGCTCTTGCTCTGTTGCCCAAGCTGGAGTGAAATGGCACCGTCTCGGCTCACTGCAACCTCTGCCTTCTGGGTTCAAGCAATTCTCGTGCCTCAGCCTCCCAAGTAGCTGGGATTGCAGGTGCCCACCACCACTCCCGGCTAATTATTTTTGTATTTTTTAGTAGAGAGGAGGTTTTACCATGTTGAGCAGGCTAGTCTCAAACTCTTGACCTCAGGTGATCCACCCACCTCGGCCTCCCAAAGTGCTAGGATTACAGGCATTAGCCACTGCACCCTGCTTTAAAAGTATATTTCTTTTTTTATATATACTTTAAGTTCAGAGTACATGTGCAGAACATACAGGATTGTTACATAGGTATACACATGCTATGGTGGTTTGCTGCCTCCATCACCCCATCATCTACATTAGATATTTCTCCTAATGATATTCCCCTACTCCCCCACCCCCTGCTATCACTCCCCTAGCCCTCACCCCCTGACAGGCCCCAGTGTGTGATGTTACCCTCCCTGTGTCCATGTGTTCTCATTGTTCAACACCCGCTTATGACTGAGAACATGTAGTGTTTGGTTTTCTGTTCCTGAGTCAGTTTGCTGAGAATGATGGTATCCAGCTTTATCCATGTCCCTGCAAAGGACATGAACTCATCCTTTTTCATGGCTGCATAGTATTCCATGGTGCATATGTGTGACGTTTTCTTTATCCAGTCTATCACTGATGAGCATGTGAGTTGGTTCCAAGTCTTTACTATTGTGAACAGTGCTGCAATAAACATACATGTGCATGTGTCTTTATAATAGAATGATTTATAATCCTTTGGGTATATACTCAGTAATAGGACTGCTGGGTCAAATAGAATTTCTATCTCTAGATCCTTGAGGAATCGCCACACTGTCTTCCACAATGGTTGAACTAATTTACACTCCCATCAACAGTGTAAAAGCGTTCCTATTTCTCCACATTCTCTCTGGCATCTGTTGTCTCCTGATTTTTTAATGATTACCATTCTAACTGGTGTGAGATGGTATCTCAATATGGTTTTGATTTGCATTTCTCTAATGACCCATGATGATGAGTTTAGTGATGAGATAATCGTGTGACAAAAACCACATGATTATTTCAATATATGCAGAGAAGGCCTTCAACAAAATTCAACAGCCCTTTATGCTAAAAACTTTCAATAAGCTAGGTATTGATTGAATGCATCTCAAAATAATAAGAGCTATTTATGACAAACCCACAGCCAATATCATATTGAATGGGCAAAAACTGGAATCATTCCCTTTGAAAACTGTCACAAGACAAGTATGCCCTCTCTCATCACTCCTATTCAACTTAGTATTGGAAGTTCTAGCCAGAGCAATCGGGCAAGAAAAAGAAATAAAGGGTATTCAGTTAGGAAAGGAGGAAATCAAATTGTCTCTATTTGCAGACGACATGGGTATATATTTAGAAGACCCCATCATCTCAGCCCAAAATCTCCTTAAGCGACTTCAGGAAAGTCTTAGGATACAAAATCAATGTGCAAAAATCACAATAATTCCTATACACCAGTAATAGACAAACAGAGAGACAAATCATGAGTGAATTCTCATTCACAATTGCTACAAAGAGAACAAAATACCTAGGAATACAACTAACAAGGGATGTGAAGGACCTCTTCCAGGAGAACTATAAACCACTCCTCAAGGAAATAAGAGAGGACACAAAAAATGGAAAAACATTCCATGCTAATGGTTAGGAAGAATCAGTATCATGAAAATGCCATATTGCCCAAAGTAATTTATAGATTTAGTGCTATCCCAATCAAGCTACCATTGACTTTCTTCACAGAACTGAAAAAAAGTCACCTTAAACTTCATATGGAACCAAAAAAGAGCCTGCATAGCCAAGACAATCCTAAGGAAAAAAAAAAAAAAGCTGGAGGCATCATGCTACCTGACTTCACACTATATTGCAAGGCTACAGTAATCAAAACAGCACGGTGCTAGTACCAAAACAGAGATATGGACCAATGGAACAGAACAGAGGCCTTGAAAGTAATGCCACACCTCTACAACCATCTGATTTTTGACAAATCTGACAAAAACAAGCAATAGGGAAGGATTCCCTATTTAATAAGTGGTGTTGGGAAAACTGGCTAACCATATGCAGGAAGCTGAAACTGGATCCCTTCCTTACACCTTATACAACAATTAACTCCAGATGGATTAAAGATTTAAACATAAGGCCTAACACCATAAAATCTCTCTAGAAGAAAACCTAGGCAATACCATTCAGGACATGGGCATGGGCAAGGACTTCATGACTAAAACACCAAAAGCAATCTAACAACAAAAGCCAAAATAGACAAATGGGATCTAATTAAACTAAAGAGCTTCTACACAGCAAAAGGAACCATCATTAGAGTAAATCGGCAACCAACAGAATGGGAAAAATTTTTGCAATCTACCCATCTGACAAAAGGCTAATATCCAGAATCTACAGAGAACTTAAACAAATTTACAAAAAAAAAAAATAACCCCATCAAAAAGTGGGCAAAGGATATGAACAGACACTTCTAAAAGAAGACATTTATGCAGCCAACAAGCATATGAAAAAGAAAGTATATTTCTCAATCAAATTCACCACTGTGAACTTAAAATGGAGGCATTAGTATATTATTTGATTAATTAATGAATTAATTCTATCTTTTGTTTCATTAGATTGTTTACTTTTGAGACTTCTGCTTTCTTGCCCACATGAAAGGAACTTAGAAGTACACCCTAAAAACAAAACAAAAGTTAAACTAACTGACAAATCAACAACTCCTTCTCTTTTTGAAATGAGATCACAGGGCAAGCCACTTCTCCCAGTATTGGAGAGGCAGACAAATATAGAGAATCCCATCTTTCTAGAGCAGAAACATCTCTGAGAATCAGTGCTAGGCTACAAAAATATAAACTGTAATTAATGAAATACTGGCAGCTCTGTGTAGACGATTTTGAAGTCAAAAACTCCAGGGGAACCAGTCATAGGGAGGTCCTCACATTTGCATAGGTGTTATTTCCAGGAGCTCTACCAGGTCCTCATAGTGAATATCTAAGTAAAATTTTCTACCATCTCAGTCAAGGAGAGAGCAAAAGTGACCATTTTGAAATATGCTGGGCCAGAAACAAGAAGTCAACATGAGATTTGAAGAATACAAATATCTAAACCATGTAATTCTGCCTCTATCTCCGAAAAATTGTATGTCTTTCCCACATTGCAATATATAATTGTTCTGTGCCAATAGTCTTCAAAAAGCCTGAACTCATTCCAGCATCAAGTACAAAGTACTAAGTCTCATCTGAGACTCATCTTCTTCCACTTATGAGCTTGTAAAATTAAAACAAATTATTTACTTTCAAGATACAATGGGGGTATAGGCATTGGGTAGACATTCCAATTTCAAAAGGCAGAAGTCAGCAAAAGGAAAGAGGCTATAGTTCCCATGCAAGTCTGAAACACAGCAGGGCAGTCATTACATCTCAAAGCTCCAAAATAATCTCCTTTTACTCCATGTCCCACATCTAGAGCACAGTGGTACAAGGAGTGGACTTCCAAGGCCTTGGATGACTCTGCCTCTGTGGCACTGCAGAATGCACCCCTTGTTGCTGCTTTTACAAGTTGGAATTGAGCAGCTGTGATTTTTCCAGGTTCAGAATGCAAGTTCTTAGTGGATCTACCATTATAGCTTCTGGAAGGTGGCAGCCCCATTCCCGCAGCTCCAATAAGCAGTGTCCTGGTATAGACTCTATGTGAGATCTCCAACTCCACATTTCTCCTCCTCACTGCACTAGCAGAGCTTCTCTGCAGAGGCTCTGCCCCTAAGCAAACTTCTGCCTGGGCACCCAGGCTTTCTCATGCATCCTCCAAAATCTAGGGGGAAGCTACCAAATCTCCTTCACTTTTGCACTCTGCATGCCTATAGACTTAACACCATGTAGAAATTACCAAGGCTTATAGCTTGCACCTTCCAAAACTGTGGACTGAGCTGTATCTGGGGCCCTTTTTCCTGAAGCTGGAGTCCGAGTAGCCTGGATTCAGGGAGCACTGCCCCAAAGCTGCACTGGGAAGCAGATCCCTGGGCCTAGCCTCTTAAACCATTTTTTTCCTCCTAGGCCTCTGAGCCTGTTATGAAAAGGGCTGCCTCAGTGATCTCTGAAATGTTTTTGAGGCCTGTTTTTCATTGTCTTGGATATTAATACTTTAATCCCTTTTAGTCATGCTAATATCTCAAGCAAGTGGTTGCTCCACTGCCTGCTTGGATTTCTCACCAGAAAATGGGTTTTCCTTTTCTACAACATGACTAGGCTGTAACTTTTCCAAACATTTACACTCTACTTTCCTTTTAAATTGTTATAACAAGTAATTTCTTTGCTCTCACATGAATTAGTTTGTTAGAAGCATCTAGGCAACATCTTGAATACTTTACTGCTTAGAAATTTCCTCTACCAGATACACCAGGTCATCACTCAAGTTCAAACTTTCACAGATCCATAAGGCATGAACACAATGAAACCAAGCTCTTTGCTAAGGCATAATTTGTGTGACCTTTGTTCCAGTTCCAATAAGTTAATTTTCATCTGAAACCTCCTTAACCTGCACTTCACTGTCTGTATCATTAGCAGCATTTTGGTCACAACTGTTAAACTAGTTTCTAAAAAGATCTAAACTTTCCCTCATCTTTCTGTCTTCTGAGACCACCAAGCTTTTTCAACAACTGCCTACTATCCAGTTCCAAATCTGCTTCCACATTTTCAGTTATGTGTATAGCAACAGTCCACCTCCCAGTATCAATTTTCTGTATTAGGTCATTCTTACATTTCCATAAAGAAATAAAAGAGGCTGGGTGAGATGTAAAGAAAAGAGGTAACAGCATGGCTTCAGTATCTGCTTCTGGGAAGGGCCTCAAGAATCTTACAATCATGGCAGAAGGCAAAGAGAGAATGGACACATCACATAGTGAGAGCAGAAGAAGCAAGAGTGGAAGGATGGAGGTGTCACACATTTTTAAACAATGAGATCTTTTATGAACTCATTTATTACCAAGGAGAGGGTTACTAAGCCATTCATGAGATACCTGCCCACATGATCTAAGCACCTCCATCAGGACCCACCTCCAAGACTCGGAATTATATTTCAACATGAAATTTGGAGGGAACAAATATCCAAACTGTATATTAGTCACAGTTCTCTAGTGGGACAGAACTATAGGATACACGTATATATAAAGAGGAGTTTATTAAGGAGTATTGGCTCACATGATCACAAGGTGAAGTGCCACAATAGGTCATCTGCAAGCTGAGGACCAAGGAAACCAGCCCAAGTCCCAACACCTCAAAAGTAAGGAAGCTCACAGTGCAGCCTCCAGTCTGTGGCAAAAGGCCCAATAGTCCCTGGCAAACTACTGGTGTATGTCCAAGAGTCCAAAAGCTGAAGAATTTGGAGTGCAATTTTGAGGACAGAAAGCATTCACCGCAGGAGAAAGATGAAGGCCAGAAGACTCGGCAATTTTCTCTCTCCATCTTCTGCCTGCTTTATTCTAGCTGCACTGGCAACTGAGTACATGGTGCCCACCCAGATTGAGAGTGGGTCTGCCTCTCCCAGTTCACTGACTCAAATGTTAATCTCTCCTTCCACATACCTCTTCCCCAAATTTCTTTGTCACCAATTTTCCAATCATGCTTCTTTCATGTCCCTGACCACATAGCCAAACAATTGGTTCCAGTCCATGGATCTGTATGTAACTACACATCTGGTCATTTCTCCTTCCAAGCAAAGTGTACAACCAGGTGCACTACCTGAAGTTATGCCCACTGGGAAGATTTTGCTTTGCCACTGTCCTTCAGGAATGTCCTAGAAAGGGGCTGTAGTGATGCCGCTGTCCACTGTCAGGTAGGTTTTGGCTAGCTCCTTTACTGAAAGCTGTTTTATCAACAAGGTCTTTATGACCTTTATTTTGTGCTGACCTCCAATCTCATCCTTTTCTTTAGAATGCCTTCTCCATCTGGGAATGCAGCCCAGTGGGTTTTAGCCTCATTTTACCCAGCTCCTACTTAAGATGGAGTTGCTCTGGTTTACACATCTCTGACACCTTCATGCAAGGGGTTCTGGGTCTTTAAACTGTAGACTGGTTCAAGTTTGGAAATTGATTGATTGTCTATTTTTATAATTCGAATTAGTATTTTGTCCATTTGACCTAGAAGTTTCCTGCTTATACAAATTAAGTAAGAATGCAGTAGGCTTCCTATCTATTTCACTTCTAGAACACCATGATTAATTAGTCAATGTTAGAACTCTAGACAAGTCATACTATTCTGATTGCTGCTTTGCCTCCGCTGTCCATTATAGTAACTATACCCACCTTGCCTTTGATGGTTGAGTGCTACCACTTGGCCTCTGCCACCTCAGGATCCAATTATTCCCATTGCGTTTAACATAGGCCTTCTCAGACAAACAAAAGCTGAAGGTCTTCATCAACCGTGGATCTGTCCTACAAGAAATGCTAAAGGAAGCTCTTTGGTCTGAAGGAAAAGGAGGCTAATGAGTAAGATAAAATCATCTGAAAATACAAAACTCACTGGTAATAGTAGGCTCATAGAAAAACACACACTATTATAACAGTAATCGTGCTGTTAGATAGAAAGACTAAACAATGAACATATCAAAAATAATAACTACAACTTTTCAAGATACAAACAGTATAACAAAGATAAACAACAAAAAGCTGAAAAGCAGGATGACAAAGTAAGTGTAGAAATATTAGTTTCCTTTTTTTAAATGTGTTTGTTTGTTTATGCAATTAGTGTTAAGTTGTCTTTAGTTGAAAATCATGGATTATAAGAAAGTATTTGAAAGCCTCAGATTAACCTCAATTTTTTTCTTTTTTTTTGACATGGAGTTTCACTCTTGTCACCCAGGTTGAAGTACAATGGCACAATCTCAGCTTACAGCAACTTCCACCTCCCAGGTTCAAGTGATTCTCCTCTCAGCCTCCTTAGCAGCTGGGACTATAGGCATACACTACCAAACCTGGCTAATTTTTGTATTTTTAGTAGAGATAGGGTTTCACCATGTTGGCCAGGCTGGTCTTTAACTCCTGACCCCAAGTGATCCACTGGCCTCAGCCTCCCAAAGTGCTAGGATTACAGGAGTGAGCCACTATGGTTGGCCAGTAACCTCAAATTAAAAAACATACAGTGAATACACAAAACATAGAAAGTAAGAAATTAAAGCATACCATAAGAGAAAATCACTTTCGATAAAAGGAAGAAGGAAGGAAGGAAGGAAAGGAGGAAGAGAAGATTACAAAACAACCAGAAAACAAATAACAAAATTGCAAGTGTAAGTCCCTACTTATTAAGAATAACATTAAATGTAAAATAACCCCAATCAAAAGATATTGCTGAATAGATGAAAAAACAAAACCTAGTGATCTGTTGCCTATAAGAAACACATTTTACCTATAAAGATAAACACAGACTGAAATTAAAGGGATGGAAAACATATTTCATGCCAGTAAAAAACAAAAGAGAGTGTGAGTAATTACACTTATACTAGACAAAATAAATTTCATGACAAAAACTGTAAAAGAAACAAAGATTATTATGAAATGATAAAGAGTTGATTCAGTAAGTAGATGTAACAATTCTAAAATATGTATGCACCCAACACTGGAGCAAATATTATTAGAGCTGAAGAGAGAGATACACCCCAATACAACAATAGCTGGAGGTCTCAACACCCACTTTGAGCATGGGACAGATCTTTCAGACAGAAAATCAACAAAGACACACTGGACTTAATCTATAGTATAGAACAAATAGACCTAATGATAACTACAGAAAGTTTCATCCAGTAGCTGGAGAAAACATTCTTTTCCTCAGCACATGAATTATTCTCAAAGAGACCATATGTTAAGTCACAAAACAAGTCTTAAAATGTTCAAAAAATTCATATAATATCAAGCATCTTCTCTAACCATAATGGAATAAAACTAGAAATCAATAACTAGAGGAATTTTGGAAACCATACAGACACATGGAAATTAAGCAATGTTCCTCTGAATAAATAGTGGAACAATGAAGAAATTAAGAAGGAAATTAAAAATTTTTTGAAACAAATGATAACAGAAACAACATCCCAAAATATATGGGATACAGTGAAAGCAGTACTAAAAGGGAAATATGTAAGTGCCTACATCACAAAAGAAAAGTTTCAAATAAATAACCTAATGATGGTTCTTAAAAAACTAGAAAAGGAAAAGAAAACCAAATCCAAAATTAGTAGAAGAAAATAAATAATAAGAAACCAAGCAGAAACAAATAAATTGAAAATGAAAAAAAAACAACACAAAGGATCAATGAAACAAGAAGTTGGTTTTTTGAAAAGATAACCAAAATAAACAAGGTTTAGCCAAACTAACAAATTAAAAAAAAATGAAGACACATACAGCCTACCAACATTGTACCATGAATAAAAACCTGAACAGATGAATAACAAGCAATGAGATCAAAGCTTTAATAAAAAGTCTCCCAGTAAAGTAAAGCTCATCACCCAATGACTTCACTGACAAATTCTACCAAACATTTAAAAAAGAACTAATACTGATTGTACTTAAACTATTCCAAAAAAAGAGAGGAGGAGGGAATACTTCCTAACTTATTCTATGAGGCCCAAATTACCCTAATATTAAAACCAGACAAATATATATCCAAAAAAAAAAAAAAAAGGAAAAACTACAGACCAGTATCTCGGATGAATATTTATAGAAAACTCTCAACAAAATACTAGCAAAGCAAATTCGATGATACATTAGAAAGATCATTTATCTTTCCAGTGGAATTTATCCCTGGGATGCAAGGATGGTTCAACATATGCAAGTCAATCAATGTAATACGTCATATCAACGGAATGAAAGATAAAAAGCATGTAATCATTTCAGTTGATGCTGAAAAAGCATTTGATAAAACTCAACTTCCCTTCATAATAAAAGTTCTCAAAATCTGGGTATACAAGGAACATATCTCAACATAATAAGAGCTATATATAACAGGCCCACAGCTAGTACCATACTGAATGGGAAGAATTGAAAGCCTTTCCTCTAAAAGCTAAAGCACCACAAGGATACCCACTTTCATCACTGCTATTTAACATAGTTCTGAAAGTCCCACCTAGAGTAATCAAGAAAAGATATAAATAAAAAGCATCCAAATTGGAAAGGAAGAAGTCAAATTATCCTTGTTTGCAGATGATATGATCTTATACTTTGAAAAACCTAAAGTTTCCACCTGAAAACTATTAGAACTGATAAATTCAGTAAAGTTGCAGGATACAGAATTAACATACAAAATTCAGTAGTAATTCTATATGCCAACAGTGAAAACGCTAAAAAAGAAATGTAAAATGTAATCCTATTTACCATAGCCACAGATAATATTACATGCCTAGGAATTAATCAAGGAAGTGACAAATATCCTACAATGAAAACTATAAAACATTGATGCAAGAAACTGAAAAGAACAGAGAAACATGGAAAAAATTTCATGTTTATAGATTGGAAATATCAATATTGTTAAAATGTCTATATTACCTAAAGCAATCTACAGTTTCAATGCAATTCCTATCAACACTTCTGTGAAATTCTTCACAGAAATAGAAAAAATAATCTCAAAATATATATGGAACTACAAAAGACTGAATAACGAAATCCCTCCTGAGAAAAAGGGGCAAAATTAGAGGAATTACATTGCCTGACTTCAAATTATACTACAGAGCTAGAGTTACCAAAATGGCATAATACTGGCATAAAACAGATACGCAGACAAATGGAACAAAATAGAGAACCCAGAAAATAATCCACACATCTACAGTGAACTCATTTTGACACGATGCCAAGAGCATACACTGGAGAAAAGACAATCCCTTCGATAGATGGTGCTGGGAAAGCTGGACATCCATCTGCAGAAGAATGCAACTAGACTCCTATCTCTTACCAAATACAAAAATAAAATCAAAATGAATTAGACTTAAATCTAAAACCTCAAACTATGAAACAACTAAAATAAAACATTGTGAAAACTCTCCAGGACATTGGTCTGGAACAAAATTTTTCAGTATTACCCCACAAGCACAAGGAAACCAAATAAAAATGGACAAATGGGATCATATTAAGGAAAAAAGTTTCTGTACAGCAAAGGAAAAAAATCAACAAAGTGAAGAGACAACCCACAGAATGGGAGAAAATATTTGCAAACTATTCATCTGATTCTTAACCAGAATATATGATTCTTAACCAGAATATATGAGAAGTTCAAACAACTCTATAGGAAAGAATTGAATAACCCGATCAAAAAAATGAACAAAAGACTTGAATGGACATTTCTCAAAACAAGATGTACAAACGGCAAACAGGCATATGAAAAGGTGCTAACATCATTGATCACTGGAGAAATGCAAATCAAAACTACAATGAGTTATTATCTCATCCCAGTTGAAATGGCTTTTACCCAATGTCAGGCACTAGCAAATGTTGGTGAGGATGTAAAGAAAGTGGAACCCTCATACACTCTTGGTCAGAATTTAAATTAGTACGACCAATATGGAGAACAGTTTAGAGGTTCCTCAGAAAGCTAAAAATAGAGCTACGATATGATCCAGCAATACCATCACTGGATATATACCCCAAAGTAAAGAAATCAGCATATTGAAGAGATGTCTACACTCTCATATCTATTGCAGCACTGTTCACAATAGTCAAGATGTGGAAGCAACCTAAGTGTCCAGCCATAAAAAAGAATGAGATGTCATTTGCAACAACATGGACAGAAATGGAAGACATTATATTAAATAAAATAAGCTAGTCACAGAAAGACAAGCATGGCATGGTCTCACTTATTTGTGGGAGATAAAAACCAAAACAATTGAACTCATGGAGATATAAAGTAAAAAGTTGGTTACTAAAGGCTACGAAGCATGGGAAGGTCACTGGAGGTGGGGATGGTTAATGGGTAAAAAAAAAAAAAAGGGTAGAATTAACAAGACCTAGTATTTGATAGCACAACATGATGACTATAGTCGATAATAATTGCACATTTTAAAGTAACCAAAAGGGTATAACAAAGCATAAATGCTTGAGGAGTTGTACACTCAACTTTCTATGATTTGATTATTGCACATTGTATGGTTGTTCCAAAATATCTCATGTATCCCATAAATATATACACTTACTATGTGCCCACAAAAATTAAAGATGACCTCCAAAGGGTTTGACTATCAAGTGGAAATTAGCATATATTTTTAAATTTAATAGAAGTATAGTTTTAAAATGCTAATATCCAGTTTTGAGCTAAAAATGATTGTTTAAAATCAATTAATATAATCTACCATGTTAACATGTTAAGAAGAAAATCATGTGACTATATCAATAAATGCAGAAAAAGCATTTGACAAAATCTAATACCAATTCATCATTATAACTAGTAACAGAAGGGAACTTCCTCAACTTGAAGAACATCTCTGAATCACCTATAGCTAGCATCATATTTAATGGTGAAAACTTGTAGCTTTCCCACCAATATCAGGATCAAGGTGTTTCCTCTCATTAGTGCTTTTCAACATCATACTGGAATTCCTAACTAATTCAATAAGATCAAAAAAGAGAGTTATACTTATTGGGAAGGAAGAAATAAAGTTAACTTTTTCTCTCACATGACATAAATGTGAATGTAAAAATTCAAAATAATCAACAAAAGAACTCTAAAACTAGTAAATCATTATAGCAAGTATGTAAAATATATACTTGTTATATAAAAGTCAACCACTTTCCTATATGTCAGTAAAGGCCAAGTGCAAATTGAAATTAAAACCACTATACTATTTACATTAGTACCCAAAACATGTAATAACTTTGATATGAATCTAAAAATATAGTATAAGATCTATATGAGGAAAACTATAAAATCTAATGAGAGATTGCAGAAGAACTAAATAAATAGATATTATTCCATGTTGAAGACTCAAAATTGTCCAGATGTCAGTGTTTTCCAACTTTATCTCTCGATTATATTCAATTCCAATCAAAATCTTAGCTGGTTATTTTGTGGATATCAAAAGCTGATTCTACAATTTATACAAAGAGGCAAAAAATATCAGAATAGCAAAATCAATATTGAAAGAGATGAACAGAGGACTGACTGATTTTAATACGTATCATAAAGCTATAGTATTCAAGGAAATGGGATACTGGCAAATAAACAAACACACAGATCAATGAACAGAGTAGAGACCTCAGAAATAGACCACATATAGTCTACTGATCTTGGACAAAAGAGCAAAGGAAGTATGATGGAGCAAAGGTAATCTTCTCAATAAATGGTGCTCAAACAACTGAAAATTCACATTCAAAAAAATCTAGACAAAGAATCTAGACCATTCACAAAATAATTAATTCAAAATGGGTCATAGACCTAAATGTAAAATGCAAAACTGTACAACTCCTAGAAGATAATATAGGAGACCATCTATATGATCTCAGATATGGCTATGACATTTTAGATATATAATTAAAGGCACAATCCATGAAAGAAAAAACCAATAAGGTGGACTTTTTTAAAATTGAAAATTTACGCTGTATAAAATATACCTTCAAGAGAACTGAAGGATAATCCAGACTGAGAAAATATTTTCAAGAGACCTACAAATGACGACTATCCAAAATATGCAAAAAATCTTAAAACTTAACAACAAAAGAATGAACAATTTATTTAAAAACAGATCAGAGACCTTAACAGACACTCACCAAAGAAGACATACAGATGGCAAATAAGTATATAAAAATATGTTCCTCATTATATGTCATCTGGGAAATGCAAATTAAAATAATGAGATATCACTATTCACCTATTAGAATGGCCAAAATCCAAACACTGACACCACCAAATGCTGGAAAGGATGTAGAGCAGCAGGAACTCTCATTTATCTCTTGTGGGAATGCAAAATGATACAACCACTTTGGAATAGACTTTGGCAGTTTCTTACAAAACTAAACATAATCTTACAATATGATCCAATAATTGCACTCTTTGTTTACCCAAATGAATTGAAAATTTGTGGCCCACAAAAACTTGAACAAGAATGTTTATAGCAACCTTATTTATAATTGACAAAACTTGGAAGGAATCAAATTATTCTTCAGAAGGTGAAGGATAAACTGTGGTACATCAGACAATGGAATATTATTCAGTACTAAAAAAAATGAGCTATGAAGCCATGAAAGACATGAAAGAAACTTAAATGCGTATTATAAGTGAAAGAAGACAAAGTGAAAAGGTTACATATCCATGATTCCACTTATATGAGCTTATGGAAAAGGAAAAATTATGGAAATAGTAAAAGGGTCAGTGGTTTCTAGGAGTTAGCAGGGAAGGAATGACAAGGAGTTAGCAGGGAAAGCACAGAGGATTTAAAGCAGAAAATCTATTGTGTATGCTATTACAGTGGTGAACACATGTTATTATACATTTATCAAACTCCATAGGATGTATAGCACTAACAGTGAACTCTAATGTAATGCATGGAGATGCATCAATGTAGGTTCATCTATTACGAAATATGTATCACTGTGGTACATGATGTTGACATGCACAATTTGAGAGGCTGTGCATGTTTGAGGACAGGGGCTATATGGGTACTCTATGTATTTCCTGCCAAATTTTACTGTGAACTGTAAACTTTTCTTTAAGAAGTTTATTAATTTAAAAAAATTATAGTTTAAAATTTTTGATCTATTAATGTGTGACTGCTTATGCTTCCGTGATGCAAAAATTCGAAAGTCAACAGATATAGATTTAATTTCTGCCTGTGTGACTTTAGGCAAGTTATTTTACCTTTTTTATATTCAGATTTCTGATACATTAAATGGGGTTAAAAAGTGTAATTCTGGGCTCTTTGTAAGTTATCAGTGTAAATATTATCACTAAGTAATCTTATATCTTTAATTTCCTATTATTATAACACTATTCTTCTGAAAATAATAGATGTAAGCTAAAGTTATTCATTTTATTTTGAATTCATTTTTACTGTTCTTTCTGTTTTTTTAATCTGTAATTCTGCTTATGAATTTGTTTGATAGACATTGAGCATTTGTAATCTGAAAATCAGAAGTCCAAAATACTCCACAGTCTGAAACTTTATGAGCACTGACATCACATAACAAGTAGAATACTCCACACCTGACTTCATGTAACAGGTGGCAGTCACAATGCATGCACACAAAAAAAAGTTTATTTAACATTCCCAAGGGAAAAAAAAGACTTTCCTAGACCCCTTAAGCTGTGGTGTATCTTTTATTTGCATGCCCAGATTTCTCCACTTAAGCACTCTCATAAAGGGTAATAATATGGCACATGTCCAGGTTGAATATACCAACAGATGGTTCCCATGATGCCCTGTGTGGGGGCTAAGTCCTACATAAATTACTTATTGTATTTTTTTTTTGCTTGTGATGTAAAGATATTGTTGAAAATATCAAAAAGGCCCACAGATACCCTTATGGGTAACAATAATAAGAAAAAGAGTAAGCATTTATACTCATCTATAGCACAGAAAATCAAACTGATGGAGACATTGGACTGTGGCATAAGTATGAAATGTTGTAATAAAAAGTATTGTGTTAGAATGACCAACATATATGAACAGAAGAAAGATAAATTCTTTAAGTTTTATCATGACAGTGATAAACAGAAGTTAGTAAAAAATAGAAAAACACTGCATAATGCTAAAACTGAAGATCTCGATTGTGTATTAAAATAGTGAATCTGTTACTGTCACAGTGAACACATGACACTTAATGGTATGCAGATTATGAAAAAAGCAAACATCACAACAAACTAAAAAATGGAAAAGAACTGTGAATATTCAACAGGATGGTTGAAGAAATTTAAGAAATAATAGCATTTCATTTTTTAAAACTTGTGATGATAAAGCATCTGCTGATTACAAAGGAGCAGATTTACATTGACAGGTTTGCCCAGGTCATCACTGATAAATGTCTGATGCCATAACAAGTTTATACAGCTGATAAAACATCTTTGTTTCAGTATTATTGCCCCAGAAAGACACTGACTAACAGCTCGCAAGAGAGCTGTTTTAGGAATTAAGAATGCCAAGAACAGAATAATTGCTGAGATGTGCTAATGCAGCAGGCATGCATAAGCATAAACTTGCTGTGATAGGAATAAGCTTGTGTCCTCATTGTTTTAAAGGAGTAAATTTTTTACCAGTTCATAATTATGCTAAAAAAAAAGGCATAGCTCTCCACAGCCATCTTTTCTGATAGGTTTCACAAATGTGTTGTACCAACAGCTCATGCTTACTGCAGGAAAGCCAGACTGGATGATGACTGCAAGATTTTGTAATTCCTTGACAACTGTTCTGCTCATTCTCCAGGTAAAATTTGTATCAAAAATAATATTTATGCAATGTACTTCCCCCATATGTGACTTCATTAATTCCATGTGACCAGGATATCCTTAGATCAATGAAGAGTAAATATAAAAATACTTTCTTGAATGCCTGCTCACAGCAGTAAACAAAGGCATGGGTGTGAAAGATTCTCAAAGGAGTTTATCATGAAGGATGCTATATATGCTGTTGCCAATGCTTGGAACACAGTGACTAAAGACAGAGTTGTGCATGCCTGGCACAATCTCAGGCCTGCAACTATGTTCTGTGATAATGATAAACAAGGTGGTGACTTTAGAGGATTCCATATGTCAAGTGAGAAAAAAATGATGTCTAACATCCTTAAATATGTAAAAATGTATCTTCAGAGTCTCTCAATAAACTGGAAGAAGTGAATACCAAGAAAACGTTGAAGGATACATAATATTTGTACACGCATGTACATTTCATAGCTACATGTGCTATTTTGATAAAAAGCATTCAATACGTAATGATGAAATCAGTACATTTTTGTTTCTAAAAGTCATCAGATGGCTGCCCCTTGCAAACCAAATTATATCAGATAGCCAACTGTATTCCTATCGTTAAGGGTCTCTAGATATTTTAAGTAGTAAATAATTTAATTTAGGAAATTAAATTTGTGTGAACATTGTAGAAAGAGTAAAGATATATGTTCTAAGTCTATAAATGATTTCTAGAATGATACTCAACTGACCCATCCTTGATAATTGCTATTACCTCTGGGACTATATGTTGGAATCAAAAAGCTATCACATGTAGGGGGACCATTTAGTCTCCACATCCAGGCAGATCTCTAGGCAGCTGGAGTTTGGCATTGTGGAATGTCCTCTAATGTAAACTTTTATCGACATCTTTTGGATGTCTTTAGTTTTATACCTTCTAGATATGTAGATATACCTGTTGCTTACAAGTTTGGTAGGAAGTTATCAGTGGCTGACCTCTTTATGTGACACACAAGCACTCATGAGTGTAGGCTAGAGATGGAAGTTTTTCTCATACTGCATGTGGGAGTCACAGAACAGGAACTGAAAATACATTATTTCAAATGTAGCAAAGCCACAGTGGACAATTGCTTGCTAGATGCTGACAGCCAAGAAAGGGGTTATATATAACGATGCAATCTTTACATGAAGATCTAACTATTACCCCATTAGACAGTGTATACAGTTAAAGGAAAGTCAGGCACACTTTTTAAACACTCTGTTTGGACCGAATGCTTTTCATTTTAAAATGAGGAAAGGGACAAGTGGAATGAAGGAGGGAAGGAAGGAAGGGGGAGGAAGGAAACAGGGAAAGAAGAAAGAAAGGAGAGAAGAAAGGGAGACAAACACAAGATTTATGTATACAGGATTATTGCAAAAGACCTAATGAAGTTCTACTGTACGCTCTAGAATAAGAAGATATCTCTGAACATTATTTGCTATTGGAAAGAGAAAAAGGGTGTAGAAAACACTTGGAGGCTTTAGAGTTAAAAATGGTGGCAGATAACATATGAATGATATTGTTTTTTCCAATCACCAATTAGAGAACTCATGGAGATTCAGCAATAACCCAAAATGAACCAAAGAAAAGACTACAGACATAAATCTGGGTGAGAATTCTGCTTGATAAGTCATGACACATTCTTGTGATACACACAAAACAATCCACATTCTGGACCAAAATAAATCCCCTAAATAAAATAGGATACGAAAAAAAAATCAGAACACAGTGAACAGCCCTATCTCCAACATGCATTGGCTCCTCTCCCTCTTATACCTAAGTAGAACTAGATTGATCCAAATGTTATGTTCAGAAGTATAGAATTGAAAAAGCAAGAAGCAGCACTGGGGAGGAAGAAAAGGAATTAGATAGGATATAGCTTGTTATGTTCTAAGAAAATTCCAACAGTAAGTGAATGTTGGAACAAGAGAATCTTAGCATTGAGGCAGCAGATGATCCAAGTACAGTTTACAGAACTACTCTACGAATTGCAAATCAAGCTTAGGCTGGTGCTTCAGGCTGAGATTTAAGAGGATAAACCACCTACTACTCAAATAGTGACAGGAGCTGTGAGACCTGGTATCTACCCTAAGGGCAAACACTCTACCCATTCAAGGCAAATAAAAATACATCTGTGAATTACCACAAGAGCATAAAGTAAAGGAAAATTATACCTAATAGTCACAGGAAAAATATAATGTTGAAAATAACCTTCATAAGAAAAATAGATAGACTATATATTTTTCTTAGCAAGCAGCAGCTTGTTGTCTTCGAAATAATGCAAGAGGAAATGAGTTACATGAAGCAGAAACAAGAAGCCTTAAGGAGAAAACTGACTGAGTTAAGATGAAAGGCGGGGTGGAGGGGCCTGGCACCATCAGAGTGGCATAATAAAAATCCACATTGGAGGTAGTCCCAATTGGATTTGATTATAGAAAATCAAGTTAGTCGTATGGAAGATAAATTTGAGAGGCTTACCCAGAATGCAGAAAAAAGGGAATGATTAAAAACTAGTTAGATAACATGTAAAAAGATAAAGAACTGAAATCCAATCCAAGAATTAAGAATTATTAGTTTTTCAGAAGAAGAAACAAAAGCAACTATAAACAGAATTATTTCTTGATCTAAAAAACAAACAAGCAAGCAAAAAAATAACACCTGAAATCATATAAATAAGCTAGTCAATTTAGGAGTAGGGTAAGCTAAATAATGCCCCCCACCAAAGATATTTACATTCTAGTCTCCAAAATCTATGAATGTCACCCTGTACAGAAAAGAGACTTTGCAGATATGATTAAATTAAGGATTTTAAAATGGGGAGATTATCCTGGATTATCTGGGTGGGCTCTAGATGTAATCATAAGTGTCCTTAGGAAAAGAGAGTGAAGGATATTTTACCACAGAAATGGGGAAGTCAGTTTGACCAGGGAAGCAGAGATTGGAATGATGCAGCCACAACCCAAGAAATGCCAGCAGCCGCCAGAAACTGGAAGAGGCAAAGAGCAGATTTTCCCCTGGAGCTTCCAAGAAGGAGCAAAGCCCTCCCAACAAACCTTTACTTCAGCCCAGTGAGATTTATTTTGGATTTCTGTTTTCCAGAATTGTAAAAGAAAATATATATGTTGTTTCAAGCTGCTACATTTTTGGCAATTCATTACGGTAATAAGAAACAAATGCAGATTAAGATATTAATTTATTTAACAATTCTTGAAAAGTATTTGTAACTCAAGAGAGAAATTAGGTCTAAACGCATCCAAGAATAAAAGCAAAACAAAAATTATCAAATAAACTTTTTTAAAAATTTGTGACAGATCCCATGATTCTCCTGCACAAACTAAACTTCCGAATACAATAAACAAAGGTTCAGTTACAAAGAACTCCAAGAATTTCACTTATAGCCAAGTTAACATTGAATTTGTCCATATGAAAAACTTAACTTTAACTGGGACTTGCTAGATCTCAAAAGATGTATTTCTGAAAATAATTAAAAACGAAATGCTAGAATCCTGAAACTATAGTATAAAGTGCTTTCATAGAGCATTGAAACTGGTAAACCAAACAATACACCTAAATACTCACAATTGACACCATTGACAATCAGAATGAAAATATAAAACTTAATGTAAATTTCAATCTGAATAACAATCTAAGATCTAAAATTTATATTATGGCTATATGATTGGGAAAACAAAGGCAGATGATAAATGTATCCTAAATTTCTTATTTTGAATGTGGAAAAAACAAATGCATTCTTAACCACATTTATTTGCTTTTTCCCCATTTTTAGTTTATGAAAATTTTCAAATACAGAAACAGCAGAAGACAAATACAATGTATATCTACATTTATACCATCTAGATTAATTGATATTTGCTCATATTTGCTTTACTTTAAATTTGTTTTACTTTTTCAGAGACACACACACATACTACATATGCAGTTATGTATCACATGTTTCAGTCAAGACTAGAATGCATATACAACAGTGGTCCCATAAGATTATAATAGTGCATTTTTACTGCACCTCTTCTATGTTTAGATATGCAAATTCCATTTTGTTACAATTGCCTGCAGTGTTTAGTACAGTAACACGCTGTACAGGTTTGTAGCCTAGGAGCAATAGACTATACCATTTAGCCCAGGTGTGTAGTAGGCTATGGCATCTAGGTTTGTATAAGTACACTCTATGATGTTCATATAATGATATTGTCTAATGATGCCTTTCTCAGAACATATCCACATCATTAAGCAACACACGGCTGTGTGTGTACGTATATGCAAATACGTATATATATGTTTGTGTGTGTATATATATACATACATATATATATAATTTGCTTCCTCCTTATTTTTTACCCAAAAAGTAAAATTTTATGTAAGCTAGTTTTCACTATCTTTTGAAAAGAAAAAGTGTTCGATGATCAGTACTACTATAGAGGACCTCCCCAACTACATAATACAAAATGAAACATTGTAATTCTTCATTTTGTGCCTGTAGTACAGTTTATTCAGCTTGCTCCTGTTGATGGGCATTTAGCTGGTGTTTTGCTCTTATAAATAAGCTATATTAAAAAACCTGTGCATTCTCTGTTTTATATTTGTGGAGTTTTATCTTAAAGGTGGATTTCATGAAGTGGAATTTCTGGGTTAAAAGGAGAATCATAGGTAATTTTTCTTGATAGTGCCAAGTAATCTGCCAGTGGATTCGCACAATTTTTCATGCTTATCAGAAATATACAATAACTATTCTCCAAATCTTTTCCAACTTAGTATGGGGATAAACTTTTGAATTTTTGCCAACCTGCTAATAAGAAGTGGTATTTCAGTGTAATTTTGATTTACACTGCTCTTTGTGTGACATTGAGCCTGTGTTTATGTTTTTAAGGATCATTTTTCTTTTCTTTGAATTGATTCTCATATTTATTATCTTTTTAATTTTTATGAACTCATTATTTACTTCAGGACTATTCCTTTATTTATGAAAGAAGTTGGAAATATTTTCTCCTATTTCATCACATTCATTTTACTTATGGAGCTTCTCTTCCAACTCTTGCCTAAGCATCCCCTGACACACAAGCTTTTTATTCTTCAGGTATTTGAATTTATCAGTCCTCTTTCTGCTTCTAAGTTTTGAGTTAGCAATTATCAGAAAGATATTTCATATTCCCAGATTAAAAAGGAATTAATGCATATTTTATTCCACTGAATCTATGGTTTCATTTATCTTACACGTAGATTTCTGACCCATTTGTATTTTTCTAAATGGCTATTCAGTTATCTCAACAAATTTTTTAAAGTCTGTATTTCCCCTCACATATTTTAGAAATCAATTTTGCCATATACCACATTTTATTTTATATTTATCCTTTGTCTATTTTTTCTGCTTTTGGAAGGTTTATACCTGTCTGTTCTGTATTACTTGTTTTTTCACAAAAAAAAATTATTCAGATTGCATTTAACTTATATATCAACTTGGGATGAATTGACATATTTATGACATTGAATTATGCTACCAAAAAATATATATGTCTTTCTACATATTCAAACCTCCCATTGTGATA
Organism: Cacajao melanocephalus; assembly: GCA_963573385.1. Lineage (NCBI taxonomy): Eukaryota > Metazoa > Chordata > Mammalia > Primates > Pitheciidae > Cacajao > Cacajao melanocephalus. The sequence continues at coordinate 166,468 of CAUYLG010003774.1, forward strand.
TTCAGGTTTAGTCTAATTCTTTCTAATTTTTGTACTTTTCTTTGTGTTTCTGGGCATTTTATCTTTTTGTCCTGCCTAAATCTTCTCTTCCATTATTTGTTCTAATGGGTTGTCATTTGTTAAATGAAATTTTTTACTTTTGGATATTAATTCTTATTCTGCTACCCCTCTGAATACTCTTACTGTTATGTATTGCATTGATTTTCTTAGGTACATTATCCTATCATGTGGCAATAGACATAATCTTGTCTATTCTTTTCCAGTGCTTATTTGTCTCAATATCCCTTACCTAAAGAGCATTTACCAGCTCTTAAAATAAATCTCCGAAAAATCACATTGGTAATAGTATTCAAACCTTCCATGTTTTTTACTTTGGTGGGAAAGCGTCTACTGTTTCCACATACTTTTTTAATGCTGACTTTTGGAATAAGGTATATATATTTTACCGTATTAATAAAGCATCCATTGATTTCTCTTCCATTAACTGTTTTGGTCTGTTTATATTAAATTAGCAGTTGGTATTGAATTCTGTTGAATGCCTTTTCAACATTGGTAGAGGTAATCACAACATTACATTTAAGAATTAATATGTGAATTATATTGATTTATTCATATTGAACTATCCTCATGTTTCTATAATAAACTTGGTCATGATTTATTATTTCTTAATATGCTAAAATTATGTTTGCTAATATTTTATTTAGGATTTTTCTCACTCTTTAATTTTTACTTTTTGTGTAATATAAACATTGTACATAGTTATCAATGTTTTCTCTATTCAAAATATATTTGGAGGTGGCTTTTTTTCATGCACTAAAAAAAGTAGTACTGGAATTATCTGTTTTGGGCCAAATGTGTAGAATTTTCCTTGATAATATTTTACCATATTGCTTTTTGTGTGGGATGTGGGGCTGGGATAACATGTAATCATACGTTTTAGAAAATTTTATCTATTGATTCAATAGGAGTTTGTCAATTTAGTTTTTTGTCTGCTTGAGTTGATTTGGATTATTATATTTTGCTACGATATTATATAATTCTTTTGGTATTTAAAGGTATTTATAAAAACATGCAAAATAGCCTGATGTTTTTATTTCTTTAATTTTCTGAATTTAAATGTTTATGTTTCTCTTGTAATATATCAGTTTGTATATTTTTACTTTTATTCTTTTAATTTTCTTGATCAAATTAGCTAAGAGTTGTTCTGTTTTGTCTATTCTTTTTAAATAGTCTATATTTGATTCATTTATTTCTGTTATTTTTCTGTTTCCTAATTTTTTGTTTTAATCTTTATCGTATTCTTTCTTTTCATAACATTTTATTATCAAAAATTTGATGGTTTCATTTTCAATCTTTTATTTATGTTAATTTAACATTTACCTACAAATAATATTCCAGTTAGTATTTTATTTATATTGCGCAGTCTAATGTGCAGTGCTTTCCTTATCTTTTTTAAGAAATACTGCATGCAATATTCTATTAACAGTTTTTTATCAGTTTTCAATTTCAATGTAGAAGAAAATTGTGTTTTAAAAATTGTATTACTTATTTTTAACTTTAATATTTCTTTATAGTGAATAGATATCATTTTTAATATTTTTATCTTATTGAACTTACTGAGATTTTCCTTTGTAAGCTAATATTCACTCATTAAAAATTTCTCTGTGTACTCTAATTGGTGTAAGATCAATATGTATTTTAAATTCTTTTACTTACTTCTTAGATTCTCAATATTTTTATTTCTATTTTAGTTACTTAATTTTTCCATGAAAGCTGTACCACAGTTCAATTTTTGATGTGTGTTTAAGTCTATTTCTTTTGTGTCTTCAAATAGAGTTTGTGCTTCATGAAGATTACGTTTCTTGATGTATAGATGTTTATAATTATTTTATCATCATTTGAAATTGGGACATTTAGCATTAAAAATTTTTCTTTGTGTTATTCAAAGCCGTTTGTATTTTTTTATGAATTCTATCTCGGCAAATATCAAACACAAGCCATGATTTCTTTCTTGGTATTTTTTTTCATTTTCCTAGTAGTTTTGCTTATTCCTTTATTTTTATTCATCTTGAAACTCGTGTTTGGCTTGTAGTTGGACTTTGCTCTCAAAATCAATCCTAAACATGTTTAGCATACTAGATACGTTGAATCCTACTTAATAATTTTAAATATTTGAGAAACACAGTTATAAGAATGTTTAAAAAATAGAGTAACAGCTAATAAAATTAACAAAAATGATAGCTTATTAGTCATGGAAAAGTCTGCAAGAAATCAATCCAAAATCTCTTGTAGCAAAAAAAAAAAAAAAAAAAAAAAATCTTCTTAACAAAAAAAGACTAGGTTTATAACCAACGGGTAACACACCCAGTAGTTGGTAATGGTTTTATTAACGGAATTGCGGGGGGTGGGGAA
>CAUYLG010003775.1:0-24756 GCA_963573385.1 Cacajao melanocephalus
TCATTATAAGGAATGCCAGAAAGTAAATCAAAATATTGAATTAAAAGATAATGAAAGAAAAAGAAATCAGTAGTACCCCCAAAACACTAAAAATAAAATATCTTAGTTCATTTTTTGCTACTATAGCAAATACCTGCTACTGAGTAATTTATAGTCAATATACATTTATTGACTCACAGTTCTAGAGGCTAGGAGGTCTAAGAACAAGGTGCCAGCATCTGGCAAGAGGCTTGTTTCTGCATTATCACATGGTAGAAGGTAAGAGGGTAAGGGCGGACCAAACTAATCCTTTTATATAGGCACCAATCCCACCCAGGAGAGTAGAGCTCTTATAACTTAACCACCTCTTAAAGGTCTCACTTCTTAATACTGTTACAATGGAAATTAAATTTCAACATGAGTTTTAGAGAGGATAAGCATTCCAACCATAGCACAAAACAAACAAAAAACAAATAAAATAACAAAAAGCATCAGGAGCTTAAAGTTACCAGACATCAAATCACAAGTCTGTAAACTTCACACAGTGCAACTTTCCAGTAATGAATTCCATAAACTTTTAACTTGGTAGAAATTCTTCCCCCTCTCCTCCTCCTACCTTATTAAACACTAGATTGGAGTTTAACAGGTTTTGCAATAAATGCAAGTCCTTGTAGTACTCGTGGTACTTGTTGAAGGGTTTCAGTTGTCATTATTTTACAGTTAATAGATGAAGTTGAGCAGGAGAGGGAAGAAGAAGGAAGAATTTGATTTATAGCAGCCATTATTCCAGAGTGTCCTTGACAATCTGCTTTAGGATGCTCCTCAAATCGCCACAGCAACATCTGCCAAACACTCTACTTCAGGGCAAAAACCCAGTTGGTTTTATGTGCTGCTGAATCAATGGCCTATTTCTCTAGACTGTAAAGTGCGTTCAGAGTTTGCCGGAAACTTAAGAAGAAGAAAATAGGAAGCTCATTTTGATGGCTGGTTGCATAAAAGCCAACACCTGCTACTTGGATTTTTTTTTTTTAATGCCTGGTTGAGGGAAAATGTCAAGGGCTTTTCAAATTTGCATCAATTTGAATAAAACCATTGTTTTACAGCTTGCAAAAAAGTCAAAACACTTTAGAAGAAGTTAGAACTGATTTTTTTTTCCTTCAAGAGATTGGCATAAAAGCAAAACCTTGGAGATCTTAATCTGAATTAATCTAGCAAGAATTGCCCAAGCCTAAATATGCCAATTAAACTCATGTTCCAGAAGATAAAGTATTTACTGAATTAGAGTATATAATTTCATAGATAATGGTATGTCTACTTGTCATAAATATTTTATCAGGAATTGAAAACACACAAGCTTATATTACTGATAAAGCCATGAATATCAAGGAAAAGTGATATTTTTACTTGTTTTTCAAAGGATATTATTTTGATTGAAAATCAAAGTGCTATGATATGTTTTCCAGGAAGGTGCATTTTATATGACTGCCAACAAAATTTTAAAAACTGAACATTACAGTTACAAATAGGTTTAATGTAAAAAGTTAGTTAAATTAGAAAAAAAAAGTAACATTTGTTTTCACCCCTCTGAAAGATAAATTGAACCCCCCAAAAATAACATTCTGAAATATCTCCAATTGCCATTGACTTCATAATTAAGATTCAAGCAGATTTATGTGGTCTTGAGTACTCTGAGATAAGCATAATGGTGGGAAAGATTTCTGTGAGTAGACTTTGCATGCCTAGCCTTCATGAAGTGTTCAATAATGTAAACAGCATTAAACTAGGAAATTGATATTGATAAAGGAGATTAGTAATGCATAATTAATTTTTTTCCAGGAGTTAAGACTCTTTTTCATTGTATAATAGACATGCACCATTAAGGCAATATCTAAGTCAAAAAGCTGAATTTTAGCTTCTTCCATCTTGGGTCACTAAATTTGTCTACTAATCAGTCCTACTAATTAATAACTAAGAGCTGCTAATGTGAATGAATTGACTCTTAAGTTACTCATTAAAATGACTAAGGTTTTCCAAAACTTTTTCAACGAGCTTCTTGGTTATTTATTCCTAAGGAGATAAGGATGTAATGAAACCCTCTGGAACTACATCTGGGCCACTGTGCTAGGCCATGAGGCTCCTACTTGCAGGATTAGGTAGGCTAACTGCTCAGTCTTAGAGCCTGAAAGCCCTATTTTGGAAGGAAGAAGGTAAGAATGGGAAGAATTGCTATACCCTTATCATCTTACTGTTTCTGCCTGTACTGCCAGTGCAGTAACCCAGGCTCTGGGACTCTTCCTAACACTTGGAAAAACAGGACCAAGGAAGGTTCCAGGGAAGCACAGTCAGCACCCTAAGACCACTCTGCCGTGGGCCCTAGGAACTCTTTATTCCATCATGAACCACCACTTCTTCAAGCATTAACACGTTACTGAATGCCTTCTATGTTCTAGGAACTATGTCAAAGGCTGTGGATTAATTATCTCCTTTATGCTCACAATAATGTCTATGAAGTAGATATCATCACTGGCTCAATTTTTTTATTTTTATTTATTTATTTTTTTAAGATGGGGTTTCACCATGTTGGTCAGGCTGGTCTTGAACTCCTGACATCAGGTGATCCGCCCGCCTTGCCTTCCAAAGTGCTTGGATTACAGGCGTGAGCCACCACGCCCGGCCACTGGCTCCATTAAAAATGAGGAAACCAAGGCACAGATTAGTTAAGTAGTTTTTCCCGGTATGGGACACAGCCAGGATTTTAATACAGGCAGCATGATCTCACAGTCCCTATTTTTAATTACCCCACTAACTTTACTGACTTTCTAGTTTATATTATGATGCAAATTGATGTTTGGAACAACATCTCTAAAGGTCAGAACCAAAAGTGGTTTGTTATATTTTTTCTATTTGATTTTTTTCAAAACTTTAATTATCATATAATATGCAGAATTCACAATTACGTGGAATGTTAACCAGAATACACAGTATCAAATCTGTCTCCCATGGCACAAATGTTAAATATCAGAAAGAGCCATCACTTTTCATCTTTAGCTTTAGTTCTGGTCCAGAAGCAAAGTCATTAATTTCAGATCTGGCTTTCCTGCTCATTTGCAGTATGAGCCCTTGCTAATGTGAATTCCAGGTGTGCTCCTGACTCCTCCCTAACTCCAAGTTATATTTTCTATTTGTTTTTCTCTCCTTCACCCTGGTTTTGGAAGCCTCAGAGCACAACTTAGTATTCTTTTCATCGATCCCCTGTACCTAAGATAGTGCCTGGCCCAACAAAGGAATATTAATTTTGAGAAAATTAATGAGCCAGAGATCCTCAGTTTTGACTTCTATTTATGAGTATGATAATATTCTCATTAACTATCTTGGAAGAATGTTATGAAGCTTGAATGAGATAATGCACAGAAAAGTGTGTAGAATTAAAATGTGGTAGAACACAAGAGATTTGTTTCTCATGAGATAACCCATAGTCATTCTCATCCATAAGTGAACTTGACTATTCTGAGAGAATCACACCCTAGGAAAATGATTATTAGAAAAATTTTTTTCCAAAGCCAATTAAAAAACTTGATTATTCCTGCCTTTGCTTCAATAAATCTAGTTTCGGTTATGAAAAGGAGAAATAAAGCATGTTTGGCTTCAGAGGTGCTAGATGAGGCAAAATTTGTAGAAGCAGAAGAATACAGACTTCAAAATCATCATTTTGAAGGAAGATGCTAGAGCTACAACCCAGAGTGGGGCATGTGAAGCACCTGCTATACCAAGGGCTCCATCATAGGCACTTATACGCAAAATCTCACTGAAACTGTAAATTCATGTGACATAAAATATTCCAATTTTATATAGGAAGGAAATGGAGGCTTAGAGAAGTTAACAACTCACTGAAGTCCATACAACTATGAGGTAGGAGAATTAGGATTTAATCTCTACCTGTATGACTCAAAAAACTTAGCGCTTTCCACTCTGTCACAGGGCTTACTAATAACAGCAAACACCCGCTTTCCCCCCAAACACCCTCTACTCTCATGTTTTACAATGCCCAGTGGTGTGGCCAACAGGTTCTGGAAGCAAGTGTGATTGTGTTTATGAGTGAATTAAAAGTATCCCACCTGCAATTCATAAAAACCCAACTCTAATAAGCTCATAAATTAAAAATAAATTATTCGTTTATATTAGGGTACTCCGTAGAATAGCTCTAAGTGATGGAAAGACAAGAAAACAGACGGATATAAGAAAAATCCAGAACAAAGTACGCAAATACTTTTAGAGCTGCTTCTCCATTTGCTAATCCTGCTTCTTATTCTCTGTATGCCAGCTTCAATCCAGACAGGACCATAGACAGCTCCTCACCACTCGCAGCTGGTAAGGACCCTAATTGGCCAACTTCGCTAAGAAAATTGAAGAAAATAAACCATTCTTCTGTACAGGAGGAAGATTCACATAGGTAACTAGATACAGATACCCCAGCCACTCCTGGAATCCCTGTGTATTGGTATTGAATAGGGCCAGGAGAGAAGACTGGGAGGCATAATTTGGAGATAAATGGCTCCGAGATGCAGAGCATGCTGAAGTCCCAGATGCTTCAAATGTCAGTTCTTTTTCTTCTATGTTTTTTTTCTCCTACTAAAAAATGTTTGCCCTTGACAAATTTTCACTAGCATTTTTGCTTTGCTAGTAATGTAAGAATTTTTAAAAATTCTACTTTATGTCCAGGAAATCAGCATTTAATTAAGAGCTACCTGATTTGGGCTCATCCAGGAAAAATTAACTGTGCAGGTTCAGAGTAAGACAGAAGATAGGGTGGTCAGAATCCTAAAGTTTACGTGTGTTATTGAAAACAAGGGATTTCTGGATTCCTAACATCTCATTAGCTACAGAAAAAAATCCTACATAAAAGCCTCCCCAGTAATATCTCAAAATGGTATTTTTAAGATGTATTCTTTGTAATTCTTATGTTAGCCACATTGGGTTAGTTGTTAAAGCTGCAAACATGAGATCTACTGAATCACGTTGTATATGAGTTGTGTCTGATACCTGGAGTTTAACAAACTGCTCATATGATTTTTATAAACAAAAAAGTTTGGGAATTTCTCATCTAATATAGCAACTGCTCAAATATGTCCTCAGGCACCTACATCCTTTACTGGTGATGGTATACATTGGCCCAGCCTTTCTTAGAAGTAACTGTACTGCATATGTCAGTATCCTTAAAATGTTTGCCACTTTTATTCTTAATAATTTTACATCTGGAAATGTCTCCTGAGGAAATATTATGAAATATAGAAAAAAAATATCTAAATACAGAGAATAGTCATGAGTTTATATTATGAGGAGAAAAAATCCTAAGACAATAAGATGAGAAGAGTTATGTAAATTTTATCTACATCAGTGTAATGTTATTTAGATATTAAAATAGATGTTTGTGAAAAGTATATTGTTATTTGACAAAATGCTGAAATTATCATATAAAATTAGAAAAAAATAGCATGCAAGCATACTTTATAACTTTGTAAAGCAGCTTTATACCTGGAAAAGACACAAAGAAAACACATTGAAATGATAATGGTAGTTCATTGGATTATGAACAATTTTTTTCTTCTCTCTGCATTTCTTTGCTTTAAAAATGTCACATAATAAAAACATTACTCAAAATAAAAACATTACTCAAAATAAATATTTAAACAAAAAATATTTTACTACATTCAATAGAATTTTTATCGCCCAGAAAAAAATATGGAAAAGAAAAAAGACCCCATTTCCTCCCTGTCTTTGGGTCTACTAATGTTATGAAACTGCAGCCCCATTACCTAGCTCCCATGATAAGCGCTTCCTCATCTTTAACTTTATTATCTGTGACTGGCTTCCTAGGTACCCCTGCTCTGGATAGTTTTCTCTGCTTTCCCTCCTCTTCCTCAAGGCTGCAGTCTTGCCTTAGCATCCCCAGAGAAAGCTGATAGTCCTGACACCTACTCCCATACATTACTGTATTTGTACCTCTGACCACACAGTTCACAACCCTAGTATTTCAGATTTTTTTAGAATAGTATAGACATTAATGTAGTTCTTTCTAATGTGTAACAACACTCAGTCAATAAAAGAATAACTTGGAAGTTGTTTTTCTTTTTATACATCTCTGTAGGTCTAATCTTTGAGGTTACTTTTACCGTTCATTCTCCTTCATACTCCAAATCACATTTCCTACGAAGTATTGCAGGTCCTTTCTTTGCAGCCCCTGATCCAGCTAGTTTTCATAATACGCCTTCTCATGTCCTATCAATGTATGTATTTTTTAACCTCACATTGCATTAGGTTGAATCTGTCATACTTCTCAGATTATTGTTGATTCCACTGATAAATACAATGTGGCTGTATTTCTTTTTTTATTACTTTTTATCATCATTCTCTCTATCTCTCTTTCTCTCTTTTTTTACTTTATATTCTGGGATAGATATGCAAAACGTGCAGGTTTGTTACATAGACATGTGCCATGGTGGTTTGCTGCACCCATCAACCCGTCATCTAGGTTTTAAGCCCCACATGGATCAGGTATTTGTCCTAATGCTCTTCCTCCCCTTGCCCCCCACCACCCGACAGGCCCGCATGTTTGATGTTCCCCTCCCTGTGTCCATGTGTTCTCATTGTTCAACTCCCACTTATGAGAGGAAACAGGCAGTGTTTGATTTTCTGTTCCTGTGTTAGTTTGCTGAGCATCATTCTCCATTCTTATCTCCTCCTTCTACAAAATCAACCATTCTAGTCTTTCTTTTACTTCTGTCTTTTCATGTGTGTGGGTTCTTATAGCTTGTGGATATTTGTTGCTGTTGTATATATTTGACATACATTATATAATACTGAGCTTCCCCTTCCTTCCTTCCTTTCTTCTTTCTTTTCTTTCTTTCTTTCTTTCTTTCTTTCTTTCTTTCTTTCTTTCTTTCTTTCTTTCTTTCTTTTTCTTTCTTTCTTCTTTCTTCTTTCTTTCTTTCTGTCTTTCTTTCTTTCTTTCCTTCTTTCTTTCCTTCCTTCCTTCTTTCCTTCCCTCCATCCTTTCTCTCTCCCTACCTCCCTCCCTCCCTCCCCCATACCTCCCCCCCTCTCTCTCTCTCTTTCTTCTTTCTTTTTTTTTCTTTCTTTCTTTTCTTTCTTCTTTCTTATTTCTTTCCTTTCTTCTTTCTTTTTAAAATTGTCTCACTCTGTCACCCAGGCTGAAGTGCAGTGGTGTCATCTCAGCTCACTGCAACCTCTGCCGCCCAGGTTCAAGCGATTCTCCTCCCTCAGCCTCCTGAGTAGCTGCAACTACAGGCATGTGCCACCATGCCCAGCCAACTTTTGTATTTTTACTAGAGACAGGGTCTCACCATGTTGGCTAGGCTGGTCTCGAACTACTGACCTCAGGTGATCCACCTGCCCTGGCCTCCCAAAGTGCTGGAATTACAGGTGTGAGTCACCATGCCTGGCCCTGTTTTCCATTTTCTTACTCAGCACTAAGTTTTGAAAATGTAGTTATGTTGCTATGAACACCTCCAGCATGTTGCTTCTAATTGCTATACAGCATTTCATGGTGCATAGTTTACATGGTTTATTTATGATTCCCCCAATTATCAGAACCTATGTTGACTGCAACCCCAATATAGATATTTATTTTAAAAATGCTTGTGATAAGATAAGTATGCTGCAAGTTCTTTCTGTAACATTACTGGGAATAAAAGCTGAAAAAAAATGTACTACCTAAAAGTGATAAGCACTATCTGTTCTCTAAATTGGACATAAATTAAGTAGAAACTTGGATCAAATTATTTCTTTGTTTTAAGGAAAAGAAAAATAATAATAGGCCCTTTAATTATAAAAACAACAAAAAAAGTTGCCAGTTTTTCACATTTTGGGGAGGATACGGCAGGGAAAATGAGGCCAAAACTGGCTGATCATCTTAAAACCAGAAAGTGTGTCCCTTTCAGTCATATACACTGAATATACTTTTTGCAGAACTCAGACTTTGGAAACCAAGTTGCTTCTTTGGACCAAAAGGTTAGAGAGAGAGAGAGAGAGAGAGAGAGAGAGAGAGTGTGCATGTGTGTGTGTGTGTGTGTGAGAGAGAGATTTTAGATTAATCTAAGCTTATAATTTCTCTTGTGCATTGTAGTACTGTATTTGTTGTTTTTCTTTCAGACATTGTTTGCAGTTAACGTAGAGCTAAGATGTCAGTAAACCCATAGGCATGGATGTAATTCATAAATTCAATATAAATTTATCAAGAACTTGCTATGTCCCATGCATTAACTTAAGGACTGGTTTCACATCAAATAATGAAAAAAAAAAAAAAAGCTCTTGCTTTCATTAAGCTTATAGTTTTCACTACACCATGAAAGACTGAGAAAAAAATAGTGCCTTCTCTTCATGCTCCTCTAAATAGACACGGCCATTGATTTTCCATGTCTAGTATTACCATTTATGAAGCCATTCATTTTGAATAGACTAAGTGCCTCGGTGGGAAGAAATGTGGCATTACATAAACACCTCAATAGAAATAAACATATTTAGGAATCATGTTATTTTAAAACAAGGGATTTAAGCATAAGAGTGAATAGTGGGTGGGCTAATTAAATATGGTGAAGTAAAGACATCTGTAGCCACTTTCTTCCCTTGACACTGCTCAAAATAATTTTAGAAAAAATAAAAAATGAAAATACAATTTTCTGTTTAATAGCACAAGATGCTACCACAACTACAGATCACAAACTATAAATGATAATGGAAAGACAGTATATTAAAAGGGGGGAAATGAGAGACTTTTCAAATATACGGGCAGATGTATATTTCTCCGAAATAAATGTCATAGTGTGGAAAGACCCCTCCAATGATCTTTTAGTTAGTACACAAGATAAAGATGTATAAGAAGACTGAATGGATAGAAGAGACCACAGAGAAGCTTGGGAAATGAAGCAGAAAGAAGTCAGAAATCATGCCAACTTTATTAGCAATAGTATTGTTGATGTAGCCACATAGAGACAATCTAGAGAGGGCAGAAAATCAGATAACAGAGGAAAACTGTGGCTTCCAGAACTTCACTGTGAGCCCTAAAAACTTTTGAATGTTCAAACTGGGGAAACACACGCCCTCAGGCCAAAGGGCATTGTTTGAATAGTGGCTGAGACCACTAATCAAAATGTAAGCTGTTGACTTTCTCAGCACTTTGCCTTCTGCCAGCTTTCCCACTTGCTGAGAGCAAATAACTGGCTCAGAAGAAACCATTCTCTACACATTTCAAACACATGTAATAGAAAATAAGTGGCTAAGAGCATATGTATAGATTATGAAATTAAAATAATAATGTTGATGAAAGGAATGTAAGCAAAATAAAACACTTGAAACTTCTCAGAATTACTCCAGAAAACAACAAAGGATTGGTCACCAGAATCATTTGAAAACAGTTTTCTAAAAAAAAAATTTCAAAGAATAAATCTTAGAGATTAAAGAAAAAAAACTGACAATGTAATAGAAGGAGGTTAAAAAGCGAGTGAGAATAGATATTTAAAAATGAATGAGAAATACAAAACTACTGGGAAAAAAATGGCAGCCATATTTGAAGCAACACGAGCAATACCAAAAAAAGTTAAACAGCATGACTGAAAACATTTTTAGGGATAGGAAAACAGATTTGAAGAAAATGAAACCACATGCAGAAAATAAAAAATAGTAATGTTAAATAATTTTCCAAAGATAAGAAGGGAATATAAACTACTTGTAGAAGCATGTTTCACATTGATACTTGTGTTAAATTAAGAATAATTCAGAATGATCTACTAAGTTTTACTCAGATAGCATTTGGTCAAGGAACGAAATCCAAATGGATTTTTCATGAAGGAAATGGACCCTCATCCTCTTCATCATTCTGGGAAGTTCTTTGGCGTGAGTTGAAGAATCAAAACTGGAGAAGACGACTGTAAAATACTATGAGAAAACAGTCATTATTTTTTTTCTCTGCAGCCTCATGGTCGTATATTAATACCAACTAGAAGACAAAAGATAAGAAGGTAATGGGCTACGGGATAAAATGGAGATGGCGTCAGTCTTTAGGGAATCCTCAAGGTGGTCTAGGCTAAACAAAGCCACATAGTGTCTAAGTCATGATAAGGTGGTTTTTTTTTTTTTTTTTGATGGAGTCCCGGCTCTGTTGATCAGGCTGGAGTACAGTGGCACAATCTCCTCGCACTGCAACCTCCACTTTACCGGTTCAAGCAATTCTCTTGCTTCAGCCTCCCGAGTAGCTGGGATTACAGATACCTGCCACTATGCCCAGCTAATTTTTTTGTATTTTCAGTAGAGATGGGGTTTCACCATGTTGGTGAGGCTGCTCTCAAACTCCTGACCTCAGGTGATCTGCCTGCCTCAGCCTCCCAAAATACCGGGATTACAGGCGTGAGCCACTGCACCTGGTCCATTTTAAGTCATTTTCTGTATTCCCTTTCTTTATCATTTGCCATCTGAACTTTCAATGCAATCTTAATGTAAAGTCATCTCTAGAGTTTCATAGTAGGAACATAAGGGCAAAGGCATGTACTATATCTGTTAAGAGCTGAATCGTGTCCTCACAAAACTCCTATGTTGAGGCCCTTAATTTCATCACCTCAGAATGTTACCATATTTGGCAATGGTGTCTTTAAAGAGATAATTAAATTAAAATGAGGGAATTGGGTGGACCCTAACACCATATGAGTGGTGTTCTTATAAGAAGAAGTAATTTGGACACAGACAGAGGGAAGACCCTGTAAAGACAAAGGAAAGAGAAGGCAGCTAGCTACAAGCAGAAGGCCTCAGAAGAAATCAACCCTACCAACACCTCGATCCGGGACCTTCCAGCCTTTAGAACTGTGAGAAAATAAACATGTGTTTTTAAAGCTACCCCATCTGTGGTACTTTGTTATGTCAGCTCTAGTAAGCTAATACAAAAACCACAGGAGAAGTTATAGTCATCAGAGTAGCAGTCATAGCAGAAAATGAGCACTTACTACATTTTGTACAATATCCTAAGCACTTATATGTATTGATTCGCTTAATCTTACCACAACTCGAAGAAAAGGATTAAATGAGTTAACACTTGCAAATGCTTGGAAAAGTGCCTGCACAGAATGAATGTTCAATACATGCTACCCATTGATATTTTCTGTAATTTAGAGAGGAGGAAGCAAAGGCAAAGACCCAGGAAGATTAAGTCACTTCTGTATATTTTTATGAGTGGATGTATTAGCACTCTCACCCTCTTCCCCAGGGCTGGGTAGAGATAAAGCAGTGATCAGTAGGGCAGAACAGCTGTGTTCAGCAGGACAGAGGCTCCATGATGGACATCAGCAATGGACGCTGCAGGGTGGTAACATGATGCTGGACCCAACACAGAACACTGTGAGGTGTCATTCCTGAACACACATGAGGAGGAAAGTTGGGGGTGGATCTGGGAGACATCAGACATATGCACATTAACCCATTCATTCAAAGACAAGTATTTAGTATTTTCCATGACTCACTTGCTTTCCTGAGTGTCTTGATACTTGAATGGGTCACTTGTTTCCACATTTAACTCAGTAGCAACATTATCCTAGAATCCACACCTAGTCATACTCTGCAGTGGTTATTCGTCATACTGTAAGAAGTGAGCCTTCTAGAGAGAGGAGAAGAATTCCAAACTGTGGTTGTTATTTTTTTTTTTAAAGATATCAATCAAAAGTGTGATCATCTGCTGTAGTTGAGGGAATCTCAGCCTTGCTTGGAGTAGATGGAACTACCTTCTTGGGCTTGCCTGCTTATCGCTTTCAAGGCAAGTAGCTTCAGAAACTATCATATTATCTGAAATTAACTATATCAGGAATATGTGCTGCACAGAACATGCCTGCTCTTCCCTCCTCTCTCATACTGGGATATTTGTAAAATGGGAAAATACAGACACAAAGAAAGATTGAATTAACAGAGACGATGCGTGACTAATGTCAAAATCAACGACACATGCAGCTCATTCCTTTGTGGATTACATCCCACATCCTAATCGCTCACTCTGAAGAGAAGATAGGAAGTAGAAGCTCAGGTATTGTGTGTGTGTGTGTGTGTGTGTGTGTGTGTGTGTGGTATGTATGAGGGTTGGTTGGGGGGCGCTTCCAGGGGCATCTCCATGGCTACTGTGAGCCACCACCTGTTCCTAGAAGATGCTGCCATCATTACTCCATCAATAATTGTCAATTTACTTTCCATACCCTCAGCACTCTTAGCAGAAAACAGCATGGTTTCTCCTGTGACTCCTGTTGCTACTTTTCTCGCTGCCTGATGCAACTGCCATTTTGAATTTTCCCTAGAATCACCATCTTCTCTTTCGCCCCTCACTGCTTCAGTAGTCAGTTATTTTTATCTCAACAGCAGGGTGGGCTTTCTGAGTAGGGAAACAGGGTGGGATGGGACAGTGTGGACGTTGGTACAAAGATCCAGATTGCTCCTTTAAACCTGGATTATCTATTTTATTTTCAGAAATAAATGTGTGTGAGTGTGGTGTGTGTGTGGTATGTATGTGTGTGTGTGTGTGTGTGTGTGTGTACCTGTGTTTGTGAAGAAACATTTCATGGAGAAAGACATAGCAATGCAGAATGGTGTCTGTTCCACTATAGAAACAGAAAATGCAGAAAGAATCTGAAGGGACCATTTCGACTTTTTGATGGTGAAACAAGTTGTGTCATCCCAGAGCCCAGATAACAGTGGATGATGCAGCATGTAGAGGAGGGGCCTTCGTTATCACACAGAGGTCACTAGGGAATGCAATGCTCTTTTGGCTGCTCAACAGCTTTGCAGCTTTGAAGCCAAGCGTTCTAGAAAGTCACTAGTTTAGATGTGAACAGGGAAGAAGCTATCATGGAAGAAGCTATCATTAAAGACAGAGAGGAGAAACATTGGCATGTTTGCTTTTCTGTATATGTCAGACATCCCCTGGCTACCAAGGAATTATGTCTCAAGTCTGTAGTGTGGCAAGCTAGGATAGGGAGGAAAAGGATGACTATAGGAAGTCAGTCTGTAGTACCTATAATATGTAGGAATTAGTGGCAATGCAATCTAATTTATGCCCCACAGACTCTGAGGCCCTGAGAATTCAGGTTGAAATGTGGTTATTTATACAGTCCTTATTGTTGATGGTGGGTTTTTGTTTGTGGGTTTATTTTACTTTTGGCAGATGAGTTTGTGTGGTGTGCATGTCTGTGTGCACAAAAAATAGCATCTGTGTTCTGTTCAGCCTTAAACTTCATGGTACTTTATGTCTAACCCCAGCAACTGCCTATTTATTAGTGAAAAGACTGCATTGATCTATTTCATAGATTTTATTACATATTCTGAAAATATCAGTTGAGCAAATAAAACATATACCTTTGGATTAGAGTCACTTTTAAAAGTAAGAGGTTCGCATTGCTTTGTCTTCTAGTTAGAGGAAGGAGTAGCAGAGAGATTTAAAAAAGTTTAATCTGTAGTAAGATTTATAATGTTTATATGTGCCAGACATTTAAAAACAATAGTTGGCATGCTGTAATGTATTTAAAACCCACCATGACATGTGAGATGATCATTGTTATTTAATTCCCATTTTACAAATGAGTAAATGTTAGTACAGAGGAGTTGCATATCTAGCAAACATCAAATGTCAACCAACACAGTCTTGCTAATGTCTTTGTTCTCAATTACTAAGTTAGTCCTTCTCTGTCTCTTCATGGCATGCACATAAAATATGATGGGCATCTGTAAGGCACACTGGAAGAAATAAAGGAGGTTGCTCATGGTTGGAGGCCATTGTCCTGAAACTTTAGCTGCCCCAGTCTCTGTCCAGAGACCTTGATGGATCAGGGGTTAAATGTCGCAGTTTGCTTCTAACCTATTTGGAGTATATCAGCTGGAAAACTGTACAAACCCTTACTACTTCTATGAATCACATATATTTTTTCTAAATCCATATCTAGCTTTTTGGTCATTAATTCATCACCCTTCCTGGTACTTGTGCATGCAATTATTCTTAGCAGAATGCACTGGCAGATGTTTAAACTATCAAATACAGCATCTCAAACACATTAATCCACAGATTATAAATATGGTAATTGCAAAGCCCATGGATTCCATGAAGACCCACACAAGGTTTATTCCTTTCACTCCCATACTATGCAGTTTGGAGAATAGCCCCGGGGAAGGAGGAGTGGTTCCAACTAGCATAAGTCTTCATTTCTAATTAAATTATTCTTGTTGATTATTGGTTGATGAATGGGCATGCGACCAAATTCTGGCCAACTAATCTCCAGGAGAAGTTGCTGGAGATTCCCCCTCACTTGTAAAGAGAGAGAAATAGGAAAGGAGTTTCTCTATTTCCCTCTGGAGGAAAAAAGAAAAGAAAAGAAAACAAAACAAAACAAAAAAAAACTGGCAAGTAGCCCAATTGCTTTGGAAGCTATATTGTGGCCATGAGGAATCATCTTGGCACCAAATTGACACTGCAGATGGAAAAGTAGAGAAGTCAATGGAATACGAGTCACTCTTCCCTTTGGTAATATAATAAACTAGGCTATCCCAAGGCCAAACCTACCTCTGACTTCAAAGCATGTGAGATACTACGTACCCTTGTAGCTAAATCAGTTAGAGTCATGTTTTCTATTTTTGGCCACCAAAAGTTTCTGGACTATTTGACTCTGCCTCTGGAAGCCTCTGCGGTATCTCTCCTGTTATCACTGAGATAAGGGTTCTTCACTTTCTTATGCCATAGTCTCTTTAGAACTTTTGATTTCTGGACTCTTTTCAAGGCACTATTTTTAATGCATTAAATATAATACAAATAATTACAAGTAAAACCAATTGTATCAAATGCTAAAAGTAACAAAAAATGTATAATCTACTAAGAGATAGAATTTTATTAACATTTTAAATAAAATGATTTAGTGGTGGAATTAATAACCTCTAGAATATAATAGTAGTGATATTTTTCAATTCCTAAAACAACTGTCGTGTGATGGAAATATCTGTGATTTCCACTGGAGAGCAAACCATAGCTTCTCCTGTTTTCTTGTGTTCATGGCCTATGGAGTTTCTTGGACCCCTCGTTTAGGCCCGTGAACTAAGGAAAAGGCAAAGAATATTCAAATCCATGGACTTTTAAGGACTCTGGAGAAATCCTTTGCTCCAGAAGTTCTCCACTTTGAGTTATCTTTAAAGGTAGCTCAAGGGCCTTTGCTTACCTAGTCTGCTTTTTACTCTCCTGAATTTGCCTGCAGATGAACATTCATTCTCTTGCTTGTCTTTGAGGTTCACTGTTGTTTTCTTACTATGTTCTCTTAAAGTCCCAAAATGAAAGCTCTCTCCCCCTGCCTCTCTCTCTCTCTCTCTCTCTCTCACACACACACACACACACACAATCACAAACACACACATTCTCTCCAGTCCCCAACATTTTCGGCCTCTTTTTTTCTTTCCACTCTGGGCCCCCAAGTTTTATACCTGGTAAAGTGGCTGTTTAGAGAGTTGAACTAGAAGACTTACAGGCCTGTACTTACCTGTCTGAAGAAGGTTTCAGGAGGGAGTACACACCACTCACCTCCATGGGGCTTTCTCCTTTAATATTCAGATTAAGGGTTCAAACATAAGTATTAGTTACAGCTCACTAAAGACCAGGAGCTATCTGTTTATCCATTTCCTTTCATTGACTTCACTCTTCTCTCCCCTGTTCTCTTTCATCTGGTTTCAGAGCTTTCTAAAACGGGTAAAAAGAGTGCTATTCAACCTGATAACCAAGCTAGATCAAACCCAAACGTGGCACTTATGGAAGGAAATGCACAAGGCTGCTAACAGGATGTGATGGGTAGAGTGGAATAAAAGAAGGCTTTGGATTTCTTAACTCTTTTTCTTTTTTTCTCTTTTTTTAACTTTTATTTTAAGTTAAAGGGTACAAGTGCAGGTTTGTTACGTAGGTAAACTTGTGTCACAGGATTTGTTGTACAGATTATTTCATTGCCCAGGTATTAAGCCTAGTACCCATTAGTTATTTTTCCTGATCTTTTCCCTCTTCCCACCCTCCACCCTTTGATAGGCCCCAGTGTGGGTTGTTCCCCTCTATGTGTCCGTGTGTTCTCATCATTTAGCTCCCACTTATAAGTGAGAACATGTGGTGTTCGTTTTTCTGTTCCTGTGCCAGTTTGCTAAGGATAATGGCCTCCAGCTCCATCTATGTCTCTGTAAAGGACATAATCTCATTCTTTCTTATGGTTGCATAGCATTCTATGGTATATATATACCACATTTCCTTTATCCAGTCTATCATTGATGGGCATTTAGGTTGACTCACTGTCTTTGCTATCCTGAGGAGTGCAGTAAACTGTTTTTAAATGCAATACTATGAGGATGCATTGCTTTCATATTATGAAAAAAATACATCTTTTAAAACAAAACATATGCAATATGACCCTAAAAGACATAACTCAGACCAGAGGGAGCAGCTGCACCCACAACCCAGGTAAATTCTTTCAGCACTTTTACTTTCCTCTTGAGGGTCTCTTGACACAGGTAATGAACAACTATGTAGGGGGCTTCATAGTTCACAAAGCACTCTCTCAACCATTGCCTTATTTACCATCCATAGCAATTCAATACAATCATTTATTTCCATTTTGCAGATGAGAAACTGAGACTTAGAGGTTTAAATGACTTAATTTTTGTTGACAATCACAATCTGAAATGGTGAGAGCAAAACGGTCTCAGATGTGGTGATGATGCCCAGGAGGGGCAAAGAGAGAGCAGCTCAGGACGCTCAGGCAGGGCAGGTGGAGGCAGGAAACAGAGACAGCAACGTGCCCCTTCTCTTGGATGCACCATGTGCCAGGTCTTTCCACAGATTATCCAATAACCATACTGTGTAAAGACACTGCTGTCCATAATCAGATGAAGAATTAAAGCTCAGTGAGGTGAAATCACTGTCTACACTGAGAAACTAGTACGTGTTGAAACTGGGATTCAAACATGGATACACCTAAACCTAAACCTTCTTTGCTAAACCATTTTCCCCACTGCCTTCCTAGGAGGCTGTTCACAGAGGAAGGCCATGGTGCCCTGCAACCTGGTGTTGCATCCAACTTCCCCGCTAGACTATGGGAGCCCCAGGAAAGTGGATTTAGTCTCATTACCTTTAGATGCTCAGTGCTCCCTGAAGTGTCTGCCTCAGAGCACTCATTTAACAGTCACTTGTGGAAGAGCCAAGAGAAAAGCGATTTGTCTGCCTAGAGAGACTGGGCTCCTAGCTGAATCCTTTCACCTGTTCCCACAGCGTGGAGGAAGACACTGGTTGGCATATCCATGCTTCACTTCCATGCATTTGTTGTAGTGTGAGCTGCAGCATTGCCACATTTAATCAGACATTCATTGTCCAGTAAACATAGGTCCAAAGCATCCAGTGCAACATTTGCAGAGGTTGGCAGGGCAGGATAAGAGGTCTGTTATAAGGACTGCCCCATCATAACTCCCATTTTCACCTTTCCCTAAGCACTGCTAGCCTTGGGCAGGGTGCAGACGCTGAAGCCAGCTTTAGAGAAACCCAAAAGGTTAAAATCTGTGTTTCAGCAATGGGCTTTGTGCAAAGTGGCTGCTAGTCTATGGATTACGCTGTTCCCTGACCTTTCTGGGATGAAGCATTCTTCACAGCTGTCATTGCGTCAGTGCAAGAGCCCAGAAATATCATTAGGAAAGATGTCTTGGCTGGAAGTCTGTGCCAAGCCTGGGGGAGGGGGGCTGTGCTGAGGAAGCATGACCAGAAATTTAATAATCAGAGCTGAAGCCAGTCATGGACACTGCTGCAGAGACCAAGAGGTAAGGCCAGGGGATAAGGAGATTTGCCTTTTCTGTGGTCCTCACTACACTGTATTGCAATTGTCTATTTCTATGTCTGACTTCCTTCCTAGTCTTCAAGGGTCATAAGGAGAGAAGCCTGTCATATTCTAGCATCCTCCACTATAGTGCCTGACACATGGTAGAAGTTATGTAAATTTTTGCTGAAACAAAAGAAATCAAAGATGATAGAATAAAAAGGGATCAAAATCAACTCATATGTCTTAGTTAATGGCTTGGTTTATGTGATGACACAGGCTGAGAATTCCCAGATCTGCAGTCAGCAAGCTGGAGACACAGAAAAGCAATTGATGTAGTTCCAGTCCAAGTCTAAAGGCCTGAGAATCAGGAGAACTAACTGGGTAGTTACAGTCTGAGTTAGAGTCTAAAGGCAAAAGAATAACTGTACCCCAGGTGAGTCAGTCAGAGAGAGGGATTTTCTTACTTAGCCTTTCATTCTATTTAGACATTCAGTGGATTAGACAAGTTTAGATAAGGTGCAGTCACATGGGGGACAACAATTTGCTTTACTCAGTCTTCTAATTCAAATATTAGTGTTATCCAGCAACAAGCTGTATGCCAAGAATAAAATTCTAAGCCCAAGAACTGACTAAACAGAACCCCTCTTGGCCAAGGGGATACCAATGAAACCTGAAAAACTAATTCAGGCCGTAATGAGGATAGGAGGTCAGGCACACCTCATTGTGCCTTTCTCCCTTTGGAATTTAGACACAGCTGACCAGCATTAACATTAAAACAGAGATGTTAAGACTGACAAAACAGACTCTTTGTAGCAATAAGACACCTATTTCCAAACTGACTCTGATATAACATTACATTATAGAAAGCAAGCTCTGAAGGAAATCAAAATATTTAACACCAAATAAATTATTTTTACTTATTTTGTAATGGCCTAGCAAAGTTGTTGTTATGGTTTGGCTCCCCCCCACCAATCTCGTGTTGAATTGTAATCCCCAGTATTGGGGAAGTAACTAGTGGAAAGTGATTGGATCAAAGAGTTGAATTTTCCCCTTGCTGTTCTCATGATAGTGAGGGAGTTCTCAGGAGATCTGACTCTTTGCAAGTGTATAGCACTTCCTCCTTTACACTGTCTCTCCTGCTGCCACATGAAGATGGGCTTGCCTCCCCTTTGCCCTTTTGCCATAATAGTAAGTTTCCTGAGATCTCCTCAGCCATGCCGTACAACCTGTGGAACTGTGAGCCAATTAAAACTCTTTTCTTAACCAAACACTGCATGTTCTCACTCATAAGTAGGTGTTGAACAATGAGAACACATGGACACAGGGAGAGGAACATCACACACCGGGACCTGTTGGGGTAGGGGGATTGGGGAGTGATAACATTAAGAGAAAAATCTAATGTACATGTTGGGGGATGGATGAAGCAAACCACCATGGCATGCGTATACCTATGTAACAGTCCTGCACAATCTGCACCTGTACCCCAGAACTTAAAGTATAACAAAATAAAGAATGTTAAAAAAAAAAAAACTATTTTCTTTGTAAATTACCTAGTCTCAGGTAGTTTTTTATAGCAATGTGAGAAGGGACTAATACAATTGTCTCTCGAGTGGAAAAATTGCATCTGTAGAGAATCTTCTCCTATTAGGTCTTCTCTAGCTAGTATGACACCTTTGAAGGTGTCATAAGAAATATTAAGCATCTATAATCTCTAAAGCCTGCTTCCTATGGTCTTTATATACATAACGGGAACCTTGGTTTCTGCAACCTCCCCACCGCCCCTGAATCTTAAGCTGATTTCAACTCTTTAGGCAGAGTTTAACTCTTTCAACCAATTGCCAATTAGAAAAATCTTTGAATCTACCTATGGCTTAGAAGCCACCGCCACTCCAACCTTCTGCTTTAAGATGTTCTATCTTTCTGAGCTAAGCCAATGTATACCTTACATGTATTGGTTTATATCTTTGCCTGTAACTTCTGTCTCCCTAACATATAAAATATCAATGTGTAACCCAGCCACCATAGGCACATGCTCTCAGGACTTACTGAGGCTGAGTCATGGGCCATGGCCTTTAATCTTGATAAAATAAACCTCTGAATTGATCGAGACCTGTCCGAGATACTTTTTGGTTTACAATCTTCACAGGCAAAATGAGAAATCATGTTTAACCAAACAGCTGGGAACCCCATTATCCAGTCAAGTTGACATATAAAATTCACTGTCACACAAAGAGATCCCCTTAAGCAGAGGTAAGGAGAGAGTAATTGAGACAATAGAAAATGAACAGTCAAGAAAGACTGTGGTGTTAAATTGGAAACTGAGGTGAGTAGCTGGGGTTCAACCCTACACATACTCACTGAAGAATCTTGTAGAATGTGCCTCAAAACTGTCCCTCTGAAGCATAGGGACCTAGGCATTTATTCTTCCACTTTTGCCCACTATAGAAGGGGGCAATTACTACCCCCATATTCCAAGGCTGCACCTGTTCCTGGTCTAAGAAGTGTTACAGATATTAAAGGAAACCCTATGGCAATAAAAGGAGAGGTGAGTGTAGCAGAAACAATTACAGTATCCACCAGATTTTTGCTTAATTCACATGGGCCAATGTAATGGGTTTGGGGCACAGAATGTGTTTAATATTCTTATAGGGATACTCTGATATGGTCTTGAACTTGTGAATGTTACAGTCCCAATAGTGCTTCAGAGTTTGCAAAGCACTTTCCTGTTTATCACCTCATTTGACCTCTCTAACAACCCCAGAAGTAGGTAAAGGTTTTCTCTTCTCCTGACTTTTAGACAAAGGATGAACCCTCATGGGCTGAGTGTCCCCCAAGATGTTCAGATGGTTAAAGAGCTGGAGCCAGAACTGCAGTCCCTGGGCTCTGCTTTCCCTTTTCCTTCTGCTTCAGCTGCACTGGAGTGTTTCTGTCTCCTCTCCTCAGCCTTAGGATTCTTGGAATAAGAAAAATTAACCATTGAGGAAACATAGAGTCATGCCAGGTTAGATTTCTGGGAAATCAGCTTGGATTTATATATATCATAGGTGAGAGAAAGGTAGACATAAAAGAGCTCAGGTAGACATCTGGGTTCTAATTTTAATACTACCACTAATCAACCTTATGGTCTTCCTTTTTATTTCTGAGTCTTCCATTCTATTTCTGTCAAGTGAGAAAGTCTCACTAAATAAGTAGTGGTGTGTGTGTGTGTGTGTCTGTGTGTGTGTAAAAGAAACAGAGAGGAGAGAGAGGAGAGAGAGGAGAGAGAGAGAGAGAGAGAGAGAGAAAGGGCGCATCAACCAAGCAGCCTATCTAGCACTATAGCAGTCCTAGTCTGTTGAAAGCATGTTGGTTTCAAAGTCATAGAAACCTGGTGCCATCTTGCCTTGACTGGAGTATGATTTTGAGCAAAAATTGCCTTTCTGAGGTTTGATTTACCTATATGTTAAGTAAGTTTAATAGTTACTTTGCAGCATGAATGAAAGATTTATGATAAATATATCTGCCATTACTAGGTCATTGCCTTACGCATAGAAAACAACAATTATTATGGCTGCTATTATTTACATTTGTTTTATTATGTTCAATAAGCTGATATTTAACTAGCTCCTTTGAAATGTTTCTTCATGAACCAATTTACCCACTTGACATCTCTTTATAAGATAGATGTAAAATTTATAACTGTATCATTTATTTTATAAGTATTGAGAAGGTACAAATATTGTCTATTTTCCATAGATAGATCCAGCAATCTATACTTGGCATTGTGTAACTCATAAAGTCATGAATACCAGCACCTCCTATTTTGCACACACTCAAGAAAATACCAAACTGATGATTGATAATGATCCTTTTCACATTAACATTTCTTCTAAATACCTGCTTGTAAAAACATGACCAACAAGTCTAAAAATAGTTATTTGTGTTTTAAATATACTACCATATTAAAATACCTAATAAAGGAAGCATACCCTCTGGACTTGAGGGCATTTAAGAGTCACATTGAGCTCACTTAAGATTACAGAAATCGTTGTTAACACCTGCAGCTCTATCTACTGTTGCAGAATTTCGTGTTTGAGAGCCAGAGCCATAAGTTAGAGAATAAAAGAAGGCAGAATCAGAAAGCATTGGATATAGTTTATTTTTTGCTCATGATTTAGAATATTTATTTCTTCCTTTATTAAATGAAGACAAATTCATGAGGGGGAAAAAACATTGTAATCTGTGCAAAACTCCTTTGAGTCCTTCAGTAAACTCTGTCCTTTCCAAAGGCTCATCAGGACATTTAGAGAATTATCTTTTCAATTTGGGCTCTTGTGCAAAGTAAATTCTTGTTTGGTCTTGTCTTCTTTGGGAGACAACAGCAATTCTGTTCTTTATAAAATAATGTGCTTTTAATCTGTTTTCAATATACCTCCAAGGAGGATGACTCACACCCCAAACAGAATAATGTGAATAATATTCAAAGGCTCTGAGATCCTTCTATTTCCTGAAAGCTCCACAACCTACATCACCAAGAGCAGTGATTGCTGCAGAGAGCAAAGAAAAAGGAAGTGAACATACAGAAGGACAGGAAGGGGAGTGCAGACAGATGTGGCAGAACTGTGAGGTCATCAAGTTGAAGGTGTCGTCTTATGCATCTTTGTGCTGCAGGACCAACCCCTGTGGTTCTCAGAACTGCTAAGGCTCTGAAACACTTGCGTTTTTCCATCTGCAACTGAACAAAGTAAAAAGAGTACTGGCTTTTTAGTTGAATATTGGTGAACTTGAGTGTCATGTTACCATAGACTAGTTAAATAATCGAGCAAATCTAGTTAACTGTCTAGATCTCAGTTTTTCTATCTGTAAATGGTGAATTAACAGAGGGAAAAATGACGGTCTGCACTGAATAGAATGTTACCTGCTACTCCATCATGGATGGAGGAACTGAGGTATGTCCTCACAGAGTCTCAAATTGCTTCCCCAGCCTGTGCTTTTTCTGGTACTTTCTTCCCCTGTGTTATGATGTCCCTGGGTTTTGTGACTCACAGAGAAAGAACAGAGCTAGTCACATACAATTGGTGAATAAAGCTTTGACTCTAGTCTAACAAACTTGGGTTGTGTCTCATGTCCATGAACAACTAATTCCATATCTTTGAATAAGCACTACAACCTCTCTAAGCCCCAGCCTGACTGTCCACGAAAAGAACATAATGACAATCCAAAGGGTTTTATGATAATTCAGTGAGAAACTGCATTTTAAGCACTTAGCCCAAAGTCTTGTACATAGTAAGTGCTCAATGTAAATTGGATGTTATTAGCATGCATAATTTTAGGACAGCTAAACTAAAACTTTAGAAAATTACACATCTGTGTTTATGCAAAAGAATAAATATATGTAAGATGAAATATCAGTTCACTGATCAAACATAGATAAAAATAAATAATATTAAATTTAGCAAAGACCAGAAAGGTGTTGAATACAAATGATACTTAGAGTAGTAGTACAACTTTCCCATTAGGGAAAATAAATGTTCGGCAAAGCTATTACTATGGCCTGCTAATTGCAGTACTGTACCCTTCATCCAGATTGCACAGAGCACATAAAATAGCCATAGAATTCAAATATAGCCACATTACTTGCCCACTTAAATCTGTTGGAGTATTCCCTTGCCACTATGAAGAAGCCCAAATTTTTCAACATGCATGCTTGACTGCCCCTGACTCTGAGCCCCCTCCCTCTTTTGCCTTTCTTACCCCATTTATTTTCAGGTCTTAGTTCAAATAGTTTGATCTAATTTTCATAGCTTGTATTTCCCCACCTAAATAGCTCATGATTATTTTTGTTATTAAAAACATCCCTCATTTTCCAAATGTAATTGGTACCTAAAATTGTGTTGGATGGCAAATTTAGGGATAGTTTAAACCCACATTGTATTTTCTTTAAATTGGGAGAAGAATCTTGCCTTCCCTTTCACGAAAGATGTTGTGGGTGCCTAGCCTATAATTTACTAATGCAGGTGCAGTATACAGTGTATATATGCAAATATAGTTTGTATTGATGCTGAACATATCGATACAAAGTACATTTCCCTCCTCTGCATACCATAATAAAAACAATAAATAAAATATGTTAAAGATACATGATGAGTTAAAATAGTGCTTAGCAAAATAAAATTCAATAAAAACATAATTAAAATTGTTATTTACCAATTGGAGAGTTGCCTGAGAAAGGTTTGGTGGTGAAAGATGGTAGAGACAGGGTGTAGTCACTGTGGCTATTATATTATGTTACAAAGAAGGTAGAAGCATCTGGTGAAAGGATGGGTAAAATAGTAAATGTCTTTGATTTGTCTATTTGCAATTTTGTGGAGCTGGAAGAGTCTTCAGTTCTTGGAGTTTTGATTCAAGAAGTAGATGCCTATGCATCAATATCCAAAGGCATAGACAAAACAATGAGAATAATGAGAAACCTACTTTTGTGTCTTTTGCTTAGTTATACAGCTAATGATAACATGTTATGAAACTTACAGTTGCATTTTTAAACATGGTATCTTTGCATATGTCATGATGATACTCACAACAACAGTCATTTTGTCTGCATGATCTATAATTTTTTGTAAATCATTGGCATTGTGTATTTTGTTGGTTTTCTTCCTTATACAAGTTCGTAGAAGATATTTTCACTTAGTGCTATTGGGAAGATGGTAGCAATAACTTTACGGTATGTTTACAAAACATGAGCACTGAATGGGATCATTTTTTTTTATTAAAGAAAACAGTATATTTCTTTTTTTTTTTAGAAAGAAAAGAAGAAAGAAAGAGTGAAAGAAAGAAAAAAAAGAATGAAAGAGAGAAAGAAAGAGGAAGAGAAAGAGGGAGAGAGAATGGGATTCTTGTTCTATTGCCCAGGCTAGAATGCAGTCTAAAAATGGGTATTAAAAAC